>VWZI01002419.1:250164-319983 GCA_013396835.1 Psilopogon haemacephalus
CAGTCTGCCATGACCTTTCAAATACAATGGACAATGGTTTGGCAACTTCATCTGCCAGTTCCTTCAGGACCCATGGGTGGATCTCATCAGGGCCCATGGACTTGTGCACGTTCAGGTTTCCTGTATTTATTTAAAATGTAATACTTATATGGTAAGAGTCATGCTTGATAAAATGGGGAAACTCAGGGTTTCTTTCTTGTACAGTTTGCAATTCCACATGTGGATGTGGGCATTTAGGATATCCTTGTCTGCACCATTACGATACACAAATGTCCATTACCATCCCCGTGTGTAGGGACTTTTACCCATCCCTATACATCTGATGGGATTTTGACTGGTTGTTGAGTTAATTAGAATAGAATAGAATAGAATAGAATAGAATAGAATAGAATAGAATAGAATAGAATAGAATAGAATCAGCCAGGTTGGAAGAGACCTCCAAGATCAGCTGTTTAAGATGTTGTCACACTAAACAATTTAAAAAGCCTCTTTGAGGATGACACAAGACTGCTGTGATATTGCTGGTGCCTTATGCATTGCTTTTGTCACTCATGTAATCCCATGGCTCTCAACAACCAGGATCAAGAATCAGAAGTTTCTGGGGTCCACTTGCAGGTGTCACGCTCAGGGAACAGCAAAGACTGAACACTCTGAGATACATTTTTAGGGAAGTTTATCCTCAAATCATAGAACCACTTAGTTTGGAAAAGACCCATGAGATTATTGAGTACAACAATTAACCTAACACTGCCAAGTCCACCACTAAACCATGTCCCTAAACACCACTTCTATGCATCTTTGAAATACCTCCAGGGATAGTGACTTAATCACTTCCCTGGGCAGACTAAAGCTTTACAACAGTCAGGTGAATAAGTGTTTCCTAACATCCAATTAAAATCACCTCAGGCGCAACTTGAGGCCATTTGCCCTCACCCTATCACTTGTTACTTGGGAGAGGAGACCAACGCCCACCTCCCTACAGTCTCTTTTCAAATAGCTATATATTTGAAAATATATTTATATATATTTTCAAATAGCTATAAAAAGCAATAATGCCTCCCCTGAGCCTTCTGTTGTCCAGCCTAAACAATTCCTCTTTCTTCAGCTACTCCTTGTAAGACTCTTCACCAGCTTTGCAGCTTTTCTATTGACATACTCCAGCACCTTCCTTTCCTATGGGGAGTGACACAAAATAGAACACAGCATTTGTTTGAAGTGTGGTCTCAACAGTGGTAAGCACAGAGGCACAATCACTTTGCTATTCATGCTGGCCACACTCTTTCTTGTAAAAGATATTATGCTGTTGGCCTTCTCAGCCAGCTACTGGCTCATGTTCAGCCAGCTGTCAAACAGCACCCCCAGGTCTTTTTCTGATAGGCAACGTTTCAGCCACTCTACCCCAAGCCTTTACCACTGCATGGGGTTGTTGCAACCCAGGTGCAGGACCCAGCTTTTGGCCCTGCTAAACCTCATGCAGCTGGCCTTAGTCCATTCATCCAGCCTGTCCAGATTCCTCTGCAGAGCCTTTCTACACTATCAAGCAGATCAATACTCCTGCCTATCTTGTTGTTGACTGCAAATTTATTGAGTATACTCAATCCTCCTGCCCAGGTCACTGATAAAAATACTGAACAGAATAGTGAGCCCTGGGGAACACCACTTGTGACTGGCCACCAACTGGATTTAACTCCATTCATCACAGCTCTTTGTCCAGCCAGTTCTCTTTGAAATAACCTCTTCCTGAACTATTTTGTTTGCTCAGATTTGCAAGCATCTCTGCTTCTCCCTCTGCCATGGTGACTGAGCTGTCCCTGCTGTTAATGACTGTCACTACTGAGTTTGGAGCATGGTACTTTCAAAGGCACAACTTAATTATTCTCAAATACCAGCCTGGTCGTTCCCTTATCAGGCCATAAAAGTAGGTGATATAAAATTGTTATGGAAGACCCTAAACATTACTGACAAATAATATGGCTAATTTTTTAATGAATTAATTCACATGCTCAGCATTTTAGTTAAAATTCTGCCCTTAGCTTCAGATGCCCTCAGAAGCTCATTAGTTAAAAACCCACTCATTAGGAAGAGCACATTCCTGGGACAAACACATCAGCTGTTGTAAATTTTTCCACCAAAGTTTTCTGCTGTTCACTGATTTTCTTGAGGTAAGTTCCATGTTATTTATTCAATATTCAGTAGAGACAAAGTTTTCACTTCTGCTTATTGTCTACCACTTAGGAAAGCTTTCTGTGTTATTTTCTATAGCATGTCAGTTATGCACTCTCTATATATATTTTTTCCCTGTCAAATACATATTTGGTGCTTTATACTGTAATGTGCAACAGCAATTTTAAATTAGAAAACTTATCATGAAATGATGTCTGTGAATAAAATTCACATTTGATAAAACAAAATTAATGTTTCGGCTCTAAGGGCATTTCAGAAATTATTTAGTACTTAAATGCACTGGACTGTCCATGCAACACTACATACTAATCATATGTTGGTTGAAACAAACAAAAACATAACAAAGCAACACCTGAATAACAAAAAGAAAGTTATTTCATTAGAAGCAAAACATTCAAGGTAATTGTTTTCAATATGACTCACAGTAAGGGAGTCTATCACCTACAAACAGTGTACATTAAAATAACCTCAAAATGCAGCCAAAAGAGGATGCAGTTAGTGTTTTAATGGTGAATTCTGTTTATAAATGACTGCTGTTAATATGTTCTGTTGGGTGTTTGTAGACCTAGAGACATTTTAAATTCATATATCTGAAACAACATAGACACCAAACAAACTGTGTATTGGCATGCAAATAAAGTCTGAAGTTAATTTCACCTCATTTCAAAAATCTGGTTTATGTATTGTCCTGAGTTTCTACTCAACAAACTGTAATATTGCCTTTTGCAATACCCAAAGAATAGTAATTATTTACTGCAGGCAGAGATTTACAGTGGAAATACACAACTGTTTTAAGCATTTGCCAAGGTATTAGGGGTTTTGTGCTGACTAAAAGACACATTTTTCCTCTCACAAGATTATAAATGCTTAATAACTCCATTAATTCAACTGGAATATTTCCAGATTTATACCCCTCAATTAATTTCAATTGAATTTTCTTGACTTATACCACCTGAAAGCAGAATTTATCATCGAGAGAGCTAGTTAATTTAGCCTACCGCATTTTCTCAGAAATAAGCCAAGGCCCGATTGTAGGAATTCTCTGTTATTCAATTGAGCTTAATTTTCTCTTATAAAAGAACCTCTAATAACAATAAGCTTTTCAGACAATGAATATGTGAATGAAGCAGATGGTGCGAAAGAAGCAAAACTATTTTAAATGCTTCACAACAATGCAAACTCATGTATTATTTATTGTACACTGTTACTCATTCGTACATTCTTATAAGATATTAAAATTACATGCCAGAAGCTAGGATATATTCTGTTAGAGCCAATTAATGTTCACAATCTTCAGTTAAAAGTACTTAGTAATAAATTAAAAGGAAAATCTATGAAACGGTAAGAACTTGTTTTCAGAATACTATTGGTAGGCACTTTTCACCCATCAAGGGCCAGGGCCAGAAGAAGAGTGTATTGAACACTGCTTAGGACATTAGTCTTAATTATTCAGGGAATTAAGGCTTTAGCAGCTCTAACAATCAATATTGCTCTTAGAGAATGCCAGCCCTCACCATTTATTTTTTCTTTTTAGTTTTTGTATATGGAGGTGAAATAAATGTTAAAATTGCATATAAATGGTTGTACTTTTAACATAAACTTAACAATGTTTTTTTCTAAAATACATCTGTCTCCAGCTCACAAAGCAGTAGTAGCAGGTGGAATGGAATTGAAAATAATATATCCTGCTTTTTCATTAAAACATTAGATCAGTGCTTCACATATTAAATTCACTCTAATATATTAGATATCTTACGTCTTGTCATACTCTCGATTTTATGTAGTTTCATCTGCTCAAAAAAATACTTCTTTTACTCAGTCCTTCAGCAATTGAAAAATTGTTTGTGGCACATTTATTTAATCTCTGTCTATTGCACAGACAGATTTAAAACATATTACTTTATCTTTCCCTGATATCCAAAGTGTCATCAATAATCTGTAGTGATTTAAAATGATAGGGCAGTCTTTTAACTAAAGCAGTACTGGGAACCATGACCTGTATCTTAATTTTCTCTCTGTCACTGATTTGCTAGTAAATCGTTGAGAAGTTTCAGTATCTCAACGGGGAATTTTTTTTTTTTTTTTTTTCAAGCAGGAAATTGAGAATTAACATTTGAAAAACAGTTTGAGGTACTTGTGTTAAAAGCCGTGGGGCAGCGAGGGAGGAGAGCCAGGGGGGAAGGAAATCCTGGGCCCTGGCTGTCACCACTGCTTGTCTTTTGAGCATGAAGCAAGAACAAGCTGACCCCGGCACATCCATTTCGGGACAATTTACAGAGATGTTGCAGCACTCAAGGGTTGGATGCGCAGCAGTTTTGTAGGGTGCCTCCAGCTGTCTCCAGGCTACCCCAAGGATTTCGTGCAGGGAAGCTTCACATTTCTGCCCTTTGCTAAGCAGCGCCATCATTTCTCTCTTTTAAATGTGTAAATACAGTCATTCCACACATCAAAAATTGCGATGGAAAGAAGTCACAAGACTTCTGGTTTTACTGAGGTTTATATCAGAAAGCAATTACAGGGGTGATTCATCCTCTACGAAATGAGTCCTACAGTCAAAGGGTGGGATGAAATGCCATCACCATTTATAACATCGAGCAGCTCTCAGTCTTGCTGGTACCAGTGTGACTATACAAAAAAAAATTACAGGTAGATTAAGAAAGAAGAGGACACATGAAGTATGAAAGTGCTTCTGTTTAATAGAGGAGAACAATGGGTTCTGTGGGAAGAATATATCTCTAAAACCACTCCTTTTATCTTCCATTCTCATACTTCTTTGTGGTCTTTTTTCCCAATTTAAGGCATGACACAGGCTGCACACAAAAGACACAAGAAAGCTAAACAGGAAAAGCCTAATTTCTATTCCAAAAGTGGTCAGCTTATTTTTTTTTTTTTAAAGACATTGCTTTTAGCTGCCAATTTTGCACACTCCTCAGTGGAATGCAAACAATTCCATTCCACTATTTTCCTTTCTAAGTGCCATCATACTTAATTTATTTTCCAAGCAAAGCACTTCCCCACAGATATGAGAAATATCAGTTAAAATGAACGTGTCTACAATGAAAGAAAGTATAGCACTATGCTTAGCAGTTGCAAGACAGGAGTCAATAATGCATATAAAGTACTGAAAGTAAGCTTGGTAAAGTGTTATAAAGCTAACATAGGCTTGTTTTGGTTTGAGCTACAAGGCCACAAAATGTAACTCTTCTACAGGGGAAAAAAATTCACTTTTCCTCTATGATTTAATAGTATACCTCTTTGCTATTTTTAATTTATGTAAGATATTAATGAGGGAATCTGATGTGACTATGTTTTTTTTTTCCAAATAAGTTCTGAGTTCTGAAATAATTGTGGAGTTTGGTGGAAGAATCACAAAATTAACAGAATTCACCAGGTTGGAAAAGACCTCTAGGATCATGGAGTCCAACCTATTACCTAACCCTTCTAATTAACTAAACCATGGCACTAAGTGCCTCATCCGACCTCCTCTTAAACACCTCCAGGAATGGTGACTCCACCACCTCCATGGGCAGCCCATTCCAATGAGCAATCATTCCTTCCATGAAGAACTTCTTCCTAACATCCACCCTAAACCTGCCCTGGTGCAATTCAAGACTGTCCCCTCTTGTTCTGTCACTGGGTGCCTGGGAGAAGAGACCAAGCCCCACCTGGTTACAACCTCCCTTCAGGTAGTTGTAGGTAGCAATAAGGTTTCCCCTGAGCCTCCTAGTCTCCACGTTGAACAACCCCAGCTCTCTCAGCTGTTCCTCATAGGGCTGTGCTCCAGCCCCCTCACCAGCCTTGTTGCCCTTCTTTGGATATGTTCAAGCACCTCAACATCTTTCTTAAATTGAGGAGCCCAGAACTGGACACAGTACTCCAGGTGTGGCCTAACTGTCACTGAGCACAGGACAGAATGACCTCCCTGGTCCTGCTGGCCACACCATTCCTGATACAGACCGGGATGCCATAGGCCTTCTTGGCCGCCTGGCCACACTGTTAGCTCATGTTTGGCTGTTAAGCAGTACCCCCACGTCCCTCTCTGCTTGGCTATTCCAGCCACTCTGTCCCTAGCCTGTAGCACTGCCTGGGGTTGTTGTGGCCAAAGTGCAGAACCTGGCACTTGGACTTGTTAAAACTCATGGCATTGGACTGTGCCCATCTGTCCAGCCTGTCCAGGTCCCTCTGCAGATTCCTCCTACCCTCTAACAGATCAACACGTGCTCCCAACTTGGTGTTGTCTGCAAACTTACTAATGGTGGACTCAACCCCCTCATCCAGATCATCAATGAAGATATTAAACAGGACTGGGCCCAGCACTGTTCCTTGGGGCACACCACCAGTGACTGGCCACCAACTGGATGTTGGATGTTCACCACCACTCTCTGGGCCCAGCCCTCCAACCAGTTCTTAACCCAGCACAGAGTGCCCCTGTCCAAGCCATGGGCTGCCAGCTTGGCCAGGAGTTTGCTATGGCAGACAGTGTTAAGGCCTTGCTGAAGTCCCGGTAGACTACATCCACAGCTTTCCCCACATCCACCAGGTGGGTCACCTGGTCATAAAAAGAGATTAAGTTGGTCAAGCAGGACCTGCCCCTCCTAAATCAATGCTGCCTGGGACTGATCCCATGGCCATCCTATAAGGGCTGTGTGATTGCACTCAGGATGATCTGTTCCATTATCTCGCATGGCACTGAGGTCAGGCTGACAGGTCTGTAATTTCCTGTGTCCTCCTTCCAACCTATTTGTGGATGGGAACCATATTGGCCAGTTTCCAGTCTTCAGGGACCTCTCCATTGAGCAAGGACTGTTGATAAATGATGAATAGCAGCTTGGAGAGCTTGTTTGCCAGCTCTCTCATCACCCTAGAATGTATTCCATCTGGTCCCATAGACTTGTGAGGATCCAGGTCCCTAACTGCTTCCTCCTGGATTACAGGGGTCCTGTTCTGCTCTCTGAAACCACTTACCATCTCAGAAGGCCAGCTGTCCAAAGGACAACCTGCCTTACTATTGAAAATTGAGGCAAAGAAGGTGTTAAGCACCTCTGCCTTTTCCTCATCTCTAGGCATTGCATTCCCCTCCTTGTCCAGTAAAGAGTGGAGGTTACCCTTGCACCTCCTTTTGTCATTAATATATTTATAAAAACAATTCTTGTGATCATTCACAGCAGTGGCCAGTCTAAGTTATAACTGGGCTTTGGCTCTCTTCCTAAACAACCTGGCAACATCCTTAAATTTCACCTGTGTTACCACCCCCTCTTTCCAAAAGTGATATGCTCTCTTCTTTCCCCTTAATTCCTTCACCAGTCCCTCACCCATCCAGGCTGGTCATCTTCCTCCAGACAGCCTGTTCCTGTGTCTTCAAGACTTGTTTCTTAAAGTGGGTCAAACCTTCCTGGACCCTTTTGTTTTTAAGGGCTTTTTCCCAAGATACCCTTGGAGTTAGTTCTTTGAATAAGCTGAACTCTGCCCTCTGGAAGTCCAGCATGGATGTTTTGATGATGCCTCTCCTAGCTTCACTCCATATTGAAAACTTTATTATTGCATGGTCACTGCACCTCAGACAGCCTCCAACCACTGCATCTCCCACCAGCCCTTCTCTATTTGTGAACAGCAGATCAAGCAGAGCCTCACCCCTGTTAGGCTGGCAAACCAGGTGTGTATCCTCTATACTTTCTGGAAACCTTCTAGACTGCCCCTTTTCTGATGTGTTGAGTTCCCAGCAGATACCTGCCAGGTTAAAGTCACCTACAAGAACAAGGGCTGCCAGTCTTGAGACATCATGCAGTTGTTTATAGAATAACAGAATAAAACAATGTGCAGCCCAAGTCATACCTCACAGGTGCATTCCCACTGCACATGACATTGCATAAGTTTCAATGGTCCTGAAACTTCAGAGTGTAGTTTTCTCTTTTCTATTTGAAGTGAGACAGTGAGATAAATGCAATTTAGTCACAGAATACAGGCTTCCAGGTGTGATTTAGTTTTCAATATCATCTTTATGATATTTCAAAGAGATCAAAATGTCAGTTAAACCACTGCACTTGAAATTTGGTCTAATTCCACATACCCTCTCCACTGCAGGTTTTGCTCAAAACCTCTTTTGCCTTAGGTCATCCTTTACCTTTACAGCTCTGGAGAAATTACACCAATTTCTTCAAAATGTGTGAAAAAAAATTACACAGATATCATGTAAACTTCTCATCTGACAGTGAAAGAATGATAATGAAATAAAGTCCCCAGAATAGCAACTGTTAACTAAAGTATACATTGAAAAGTTAAGTTTTATGAAATGATTGAAGAGTGGTTCTTCTACTTGTTGCCCATTGAAATTAAACTGTATAGGTAGTCAAAATGCTTAAATCATCCCACTTCTGCAAGACAAATATGAATAGTGAATATGTCTACACTAGCAAGCTGTTCTTCTAGAAGAGGTTATAAACCTTGGGCATGAAGAACAATTACAGTTAGCAGAACATGAAGACAGAAGTATTATAGCTAAACATATGGCTTATACTTCCTTGAAAAGTCAGCATACAGATTCATATAAAATGAGGGGATACGTTTTATGTCTATTATGAAGTTGTGTTGGCTCACTATCTGACCCACATATAAATCATGATGAAAAGTACCAGCTGTAACATTATATGTTACAGTGAAAAGAATGCTGGGATAATCAATAAAAACCAGCAGAGAACTGTCCTTCTGGAGAACATCACTGGGTTTTACTGGAACGCTCAATGTGAAAATAGATTTATTTAGAATGAGAGTCTATATTATTGATAATTTAAAGCTGTTTATTTTTTTAATCAAAGCACACAATTAAGATGTTTTGTTCAGCTGTTACCCACTATTTGGAAATTGAAATATAGTGGAATTCTGACCAATAAACACAACTGAAATAAATATTGGACTAAGTTAACAGCATTTGCTTGTGAAAAACAAGTGTTTTCTTGGTTTTTACTAAAATGGTGAAAGGAATATGCATAAATTAATTAACATTTTTTTCTATTTAAGAATCCATTAAAGAATACATTGACTTTCAGCCGTAACTCACTTCATCCTAAATTGCATAGCAGAAACTCATGCAAATAGAAAACTGCATGTTATTTCATGCAGCGAGAATGTGACCCAAACTTTTCTGAATACAATAAGAAGTATTTAATCAACTGCAGTGGGTTTACGATCAGGCCCCACTTCTTTCACTTATTAAGAATTAATTTTTGTTTTTAGAATATAGAGCAGAAACACTGAGAACAAATTCTGCTCTGTAAACATTGTAGTGCCTCAGAAAGCTGTGTGCATCTTTGGGAAGTTAAATTAACCATGATAATATAACATTGAATCAGAAATACGTGAGAATTTGAATCAACGTTGATAATGAACTTCAAGGAGACACTAACAGTTGTTAGTGTCTGTACTCATTAAAAAACAGAGATAAAGCAGTCCAATTAGTGTCCAGGCGTGAGACTAATGGCCATAGTCCAAAGACACAGCAGTGGAAATCATAATAAAAGACGTTTTATTCTTTAGAGGTTCTTTTGTCCATTTGTGAAACAGCAGATAAAATATTTTCCCCTCTTTCAGAACTATAGGCTTACCTGTTTCTTTGAAAACTTATTTCACTTGACTTCAGATGGCTCTTTAAAGAAAAAGCATCTGTAATTAAGTTCCCATGTGTAATAATATCAGAATTAATTGCAGATGAATGCAACTGTATAGGAGCTTTTTCAGAGCTTGTTTTGAATTGCCTCCACTTAAAGAGATTGTACTTGTGCATCTCTCCCATGTATAATAGAAAGTAGCAAGAAAAGTAAGATGCTTGGCAGTGAGATGCTGTAGCCTTTGCTAGGTTAGCAGAGATAGTGTGGTGACTAATTCCATACCGCTTTAAATAGGAAATTTATAGTAGTTTTGAGAGGTGTCCAGCATTCACTGAAGGACTCTGAATGATTGTCCATTATCAGACTCCTATCTTCAAAAGAGCTGGTACAGGATAGGACTGATTCCTGCCCCTTTTTTGTTGGATTCACCTTGCAGATTCAGACATCTTCATGTCTACAGTTGAGAAAGGTATCCAGGCTTCTTCACAGCTTCAATGAGATTTCACCAATCCCTTCAAAAGAACCTCAAGAATTATTCAACATGCTGAGATACACATTTTTATTTAGTCACTTCTGGTGTTTTGTACTGGGTCCTGACTGACCAGCTACAGGTGGTCCTGCTTGAGCAAGGGGTTGGACCAGCTGGCTTCTAGAATTTGCTGCCTGCTTTAGCCATGTGATTTAAAGCCTTATCAGAGACAGTGGTGAGAATTGGCCAAGGACTAAAACTAGAACTTAAAATTATTCTGCACTACTATTTCCTGGCCTATATATGTTATGATTTTTTATCTGTAATATTGTAATGCCTAGGGCTGTCATATCTAGACAATAACTGTACTGTATTTGTCATTATTACCTGACAAGTGACATAATTCTATGTACATAACACAAGACTGAACAATATCAGCATTTGGATTGTAAGAATAGGCAGCTGTAATCTATTTCCCAGATCTTTTATTGCAACAAGAATAATGAAAAGTCCTTTTCTTTCTCTCCTGGTACTCTTCCCACTTCAACTGAGCTATCACTTTTTGAGAAATTCTTTGTTTATATTATGGGCTCCTTCTCACACACTGCAAAGCAATACAGCCCAAATAATGCAAAAAGCACATACAGGTGTATAAATTCAGTTTTGGGCATCAAAGAAGGAATGCAAAGTGCTGTGATGCATTCATACATTTGTATAAAATAAGAATAGAAAGGCATCTTATGTGGATTTTTGTTTGTTGTGTTGGATTTTTTCCAGTCTATGGCTTTGTTTAGATGGTTACAAAATAGTGAAGGAAAACAGAGAAAAATATACCAGTTAAAAGCATAGGACTTTCTTCCAGCAAATCAATGGAGTGATGACAACTTGGCATCCTTGTCCAATAGGCACTTTTCCAACCTGAATGTTTCTGTGATCTGGCATGCTCTGTGGTAAACTATAGTACCATCTTGATTGCCTGTAGCAGTGGCCCATTTCACTCAAGGATGTTATCCTTAATTGGATCTAAAGGATTGTGAGCAACATTTTGATGCTTGGGAGCTAAATTTATATTTAGGAATGCAGAGTAAGTAGACAGAGAACAGGTGAGAAAGTAACAGGGACAGAAATCTCAAGGTTGCTGATGAGAACTTGCTCCTGGAGAGTAAGTGCAGTGCTTTCTCACAGTCTTGCTCTTCACTTACTGCACCTAGCCATTGCTTAATGCAAATTGCCTTCCTCCATCTCTTGGAAAAGTCTTGTACCAGACTACTGGTTGGGGGGACTCAATGTTTTTTTCTGGAACTAATGATAGGAGAACACAATACTAGGAATAGAGGAGAGAAAGGCTGCTCCATAGGAGTTAAAAAGACAAAGTAGAAATTTCAGGAAAAGACAAAACCTGAAGAACAGTGGCAGATAGGAAAAGAAACATGAAACTCAGGTGGTAGAATGGCAAGGAAGGACAAATGATGAGTGAGAATTTCTGGATGATACCACTTATGAGAGGCAGCTAATGTTCAAACAGTGGAAAAGCTTTTTCTTTAACAAGTCTGCTGGTAGACTCAGATTATCCACATCCGTCCTAAGGATTTGGCAGACAGTTACAGGTTAAATGGGAATATCCAAGAGTGCTATTTAGTGTGTTGATTATACTGGTTTGGAAAGCAAGAAACCTGTAGTTTCAGGCTGTCAGCTGATGGATAGGTAGGTGTGAAGAGTTCTTCTTTTCTAGGAAAAGAGTTAAGAAATTGATGTCAACCATGAGAAAATGTCAGAGACTAGTTAAACAAAGCAAATTATGATAGGTAACTTATGTCTGACTTTACAGACAAGGAAAGAAATAATTAAAAATTAGTGCAAAACCAGGAAAATAGCCAATTTCAGGACATTTCAAATTCACATGGCTAGCACATGAATTGAGACTGCAACACAGATAGTGACTGCAGTAATTTAATTTGACTAAAATGGATAAACTTTACAGGTGAATGATAAGAGGATGACAACTGAGAGGATATATCATGTCACACTAGACAATCAGTAATGTTCATAAGGACAAACTGTTTTTATGATCTCTGGATTCAAGATGGTGTATCAGATGGACCCCACAGTGTGGTGCATGTTCATTAACACTAGTAATAGGTATTGTATTCCCCAGCAGAGACCTGAATGACAAACTCAGAACAGAATTGAGCTGTGCTTCTTGGGGAAGGGAAAGGAGCAGGCACAGGTTCTAGAAGAGCTGACTCCAGGCAGTGTGTGAACAGATACCCCATAGTGTGCAAAGTGTGGGTGTGGGTGCCCAGAGTTTAGAACTGCAACTCTGGCAAATCCCAGAACACTCTTAGTCCCAAAGCCAATGTGACTGTCAGGGAAAACAAAGGAACCTAAACCTCGCTGCTACCAACTAGGTCTCTTTTTTAAAGACGGAGCCTACTTTTTCAAGCTAGCTCAGATCTATCTGCTTAATTTATTTTCTTTTACATATTGATATTTAATTTGCTTTCAGCATAGTAAGTAGTCATTAATAGTAACATCCCTTCTAGCCTGCAAATTGATTATCACTCTTGCATCCGTTAATTAAGAAAATAAAAATTAAATGCAAAGGTAGGTAACAATACACTTCAGATACAGTGAAAACTGGAACATTTCTGGGTTCTCTTGATGAACCTGTGTGAGGCAGCTGGTTTATTTTCCTCTTTTAAGTTTTTCTTTGATTAACACATATAGAAGTGAATAAACATTAAGGAAAGGTCTGAATCAACTGTGGGTGGTTGTCTGGTTGAGAAGGTAAGCAAGAAAAAGCTGATCATCAGAACACACTTCCAGACAGTGAAATCTATCAAAAAGTCTTTCAGACCATTTGAAATCAGACTTAATTTTTTACAACACTAAAGATGTGCACTTTTCTCTGCTTGTACTGGATATAATATCAATAAAGGCAAAGGAAACAAAAAGGCATCCCTTTGTCATCATATCTGCCTCGAGAGTATCTACTGTTTTTTAACACGTCTTCTTTCATTTTTGTTTTCAAGGGCACATCATAACAATTTTCCAGAAAAAAAAAAAAATACCATGGATGTTTGGGTCAGACTGTTAGCAGTGACAGTGCTTCTAACTAAGGCTGATGCTCAGCTGCCAAAGCCAGCACGGGCCCCTCTGGTTCTGCATAAGCCCTTCGTGGTTGTTTGGAATGCACCCACCGAGCAGTGCAGGCTGCGGTACAAAGTGGACCTGGATCTCAGTATTTTTGACATTGCATCCAACACCAATGAGACTTTGAGTGGATCCAATGTGACAATCTTCTATCACACTCATTTGGGATACTATCCCTACTACTCAGATAACGGAGATCCTGTCAATGGAGGGGTGCCCCAGAACGAAAGTCTAATCAAACACCTTCGTAAAGCAAAGTCTGACATTGACCATTGCATACCCTTGAAGAAATTTCAGGGACTTGCAGTCATTGACTGGGAAAACTGGAGGCCCCAGTGGGATAGGAACTGGGGCAATAAAAGCATTTATAGAAATAAATCCCTTGAAATTGTTAGGAGACGACATCCTCAATGGTCAGAGGACAAAATCAGGAAAGTGGCTAAAGAGGAATTTGAAAATGCTGGCAAGAGTTTTATGAACAACACTATCCTTCTAGCTGAGCATATGAGACCAAATGGTTTGTGGGGTTACTATCTTTACCCAGACTGCTACAATTATGATTATAAAGAACACCCCCAAACATACACAGGGAAATGCCCTCCCATTGAGTCTTCCCGCAATGACCTCCTGCTTTGGCTGTGGAAGGAAAGCACTGCTCTCTACCCTTCTATATACCTGGATTATATACTCAAGTCAAGTCCAAATGCACTAAAATTTGTTCACTATCGGGTTAAGGAGGCAATACGTGTTGCATCAATTGCTAGAAAAGACTATGTTTTGCCTGTGTTTGTTTACTCCAGACCATTTTATGCCTATACTTTTCATGTTTTGACAGAGGTAAGCAGACAGACTTTAGAAATTCAGAGATTAGAAAAAATACTTTCTAAAACTATTCCTTGTGTCAATGCACTCATGCATCCATTTCTTTGTATTTAAGGCAACCCTTTGAAGGGAGGTACTGTAGTTACAGTAAAAAACTCTATACCTTTCAAGAGTTAAAATTGCAGTGCTTTGGTCTACTTCTCTAGGATAACATTGTATATTTTTAATGAGGGTAATTTAGGGAAAAAAGTACAAAGAAATAATTTCCTTAAGGAAGTAATTCATTCTGATGTTTTAATTCTTCAGAACAGCTTGTGAAATGAACTTGACAAATTTTTGTGATGTTTAAATCTAATTAGGGTAATGGAAAGGCAAACTTTCATGAGAAAGGAGCCTTGGGGCCTTTTTGTTTCTTTATCCAAATGCAAATTCATTCAGAATAGAAATAAACCACTCAAGTAAACTAGTCTGCCTTGGAGTAGCTAATTTCTGAATGATGAACATTTGCCATCTTGTTTTTCAGAAGTACAACATGTCCAAATATCTTCACGATCCAACATTTAGTACTAACACTGCAGAGTCCTTTTAATTAAGAAAGCAAAATTTTGAGTCCTGCAATGTTCTTTCAACCAATGATTGAACACAACAAATATACACTGGCCATACTAATAGTAAAAATGCATGTACTGATTCTAGACTTTCTAGACTTTCTGGATATGTAATGACGTTTGTCAATCTCAGTTTGTTTATTCACATAACAGAGAGGTACAGATGCTTATTAATTTTTCTAGTTGTCCCAAGTGCCTAAAGTTTTGCTGTGATTGCTATCGATTTCTCAAGAGGGGAGGAAATCTGGGACAGGGAACTCATGGAAAGAATCCCTCAATGGCTAAAGGAACCTCCCTTTAGTTTGCAGAGAGATGCTACTTCAGCTTGATTTTAGCTGCTGCCAGAGACAAGTTCTTAATTTAGCAAAAGGGAGAGAAATTGCAAGGGAATAGGCAACAGTCAGTCCAGCAAACCATGGTTGCATGTGGCTTCTGCCTGGAGCCGGAGCCAAGGACATGTGGTGAAGCCCTAAAAACCTGAGAAGCATTTCAGGATGCCCCTAGGAAGTTAATGGTACATAGAAGCAACCATTAATTCAGTATGCCTAATTTTTAGCAACCAAGGACTCTTCATAGCTGCTCTCTCTGTGATGTGGAAACTGCAGATCTTAGCTGACTCAGAAATCATGGGCAAATAGGCCAGACTGGGTCACACTGAAGGTAAGGAATCATTGGGGTTGGTACAGGCAGGATGTCATTCAGAACACCTTCACTGGAGAACTCAAACTGTGAAATAAATGATCTTGAAATGCTTGGATTGTAATAACACATTTTTATAAGATAAATACGTTCCTTGATCAGTATAAAGATGTTAGTGAAAGCTAAGAATACTAACTTGTTGTTAGCAGTTATGCACAAGTTCAAGCTCCGTGGTGGTATTATCTCATGCTATTTTCTGGATAGTACAGTGGTAATTTGGAGTGATGTTTCTCTTAAGTTATACTCTTTAACTCACTGTCCTGTTTTTCGATTGCATGTAGCCATTTACTTTTGTGTGCTTTAAGATCACTTTACGACTCTGTAGCCAGAGAATTTTCTCTGCATAGCCACAGAAATATCTTTGGGTTATGCTCCGCTACATATTTTCTGATAAGAATAGCACCAAGCTCTGCAGGCAGCCATGGGAACAGGGCTTGACGTGTCTTGAGACTATACACATTGTCTGTATGAACAGCTTGGGCACTGTCAGGAACTTGCAGGGTTTCATTTAAGAGAACTCTGAATAGGAATGATCAGGAAAATAATGTTCTTTTTTTCCCTTATACAAGCCAGCAAGATATTTTGAATGTGGCTTTATGTGTTCAGATTTTTTACAAGACTGGAGCTTCTTATCTGACCCATGACATGCCCACAAGTGATGCTCTAAAAACCTACAAACAAGGCATGAAACCTCCCAGCTCCAGCAGCAACATGTATGAAGGAGGCAAAGAAATGAGCCAACGTAGTACAATGACATCCAGAGAAGAAGACCATTGAAAATTGTGATAGCAGGCTGGTAACCTGAACTATGACAAGGACCAGGCCAGGAGAACCTCTGTCCTGCTCCAGCAGGCTATGCAAGAGCTGTGACCACAGAAGTTATTGCTGGTATATTCAGGCCTTGTGTGTAAGCTCTTCTGTACACAGTATGGAAAATGCAGTAAATATCACAGTGCAAGAAAATAGAAAGAATGGTTGTGAGTTAGTCACTGAGGGAGAGACACAGATCTAGCAGACTTTCAGAATGATGACATTTCAACTCAGGTACCAGACAGATGGTGTAACTGTGTGTATTGCACCTTTTACCCTGATTGCACAATCAGGTGAGTTGTGTAATAGGTGTCTGAGAAATTCATCATGCCTTGTTTCATTCTTTAGGAAAACAATATATACATTTTTAATTAGAATCACAGTCATTATGAAGGATTGCTAGAAATGAGTGTAAGAAGTTTGCCATATGTAGGGTATTTAGGAACTCTCTGCCTTGACAATTCACTGCTAAGCATGTGGGAGAGGGAAGTTACACAGTAGCATCTGTGCTTCCTGACTAGATGGCTGAAGTCATTCAAAGAGCAGGATGACAACCATCAAATCATGAATAATATCTAAGAGTTCTCTCATTCAAGTACAGTCTTCTCTGATGGTTAGATGAGCATGTATACAAGCACCATTTCTTGCAACCATGCCAGACTTGAGTGCCATTCCTGAATACAGAGAAAACATCTGTAAGCAAGATTGTTCAAAATTTAAAGGAAATATTACAGATGTACTAATTTTATGTCTTCAACATGTAACAAGAACTGACTGTTCTATTTTCTTGCAAGCTCCAAAACTGAAACAGCTTAGCTTGCCTTCTGTTTTTTTAGTGCCCAATGCAGTGACTTGGCTCATCAAAATACGGAAAAGCATTTGCAGAAACCAGAACCTCTGTCGCCCTGCCAAATCAGATGTCTGCTCAGACAGCACAGCACAGTCTTGAGAATCTTTTTTTGTTGCACACTGCCCCCAAAACTTGAATGTAAACAAACATCAGTAGGAAAGAGGCTTCTGTTTACTTAACACTTGGAAAAATACCAGATGCCTGAGTGGCAGCTGACCCATGAAATTACCTCTTCAGGAGTCTTCCATCATGAATGGATGAGGGTCTCACACAAGCAATAAAATAGGACTCTCCACTTAGACAAATGCCAAGATGCTCCTATTTAAAATGATATCTAAAAGTTTTAAAATATTAGTGTTTTCTTTCATACAAGATACTTCTCACATTCATGTAAAAGAGCCATGCTAGTGAGCCTCCACTTATACTAGGCTATGCTGTGTGCATATTAGCACTAAGTTGAGTTCCAAAACCAAAACTGCACTTTGAGGCTACTGGTGGAGCCTGTATGCCCTGGTCAGGGCTTCATGGAAGCACCTCCATATCCCTGCTCTTGGTTTGCAATTCTCAGCCATTACAAGCAGCACTCTCCTTTACTCAAAGTACTCAAATGAGCAGGTGAAACTTTTGTTTCCTAAACCTGTCTGGGTCAGGGGAAGATAATGGTTGTGCCTCCTTCTTTGTGTGGCCATCTAGGCTGAGCACCCACCTCTGGAGCATGAACTGTTGGCTCAGTACTCTTCCTAGACTGCTCAGGATGAATCCAGCATCCCCTATTAGACACTAGGAAGAAATTAGGGAATTGACAGACTAAAAAGAACAAGTGTGTGAGAAAGCAAAATTGGAAAGAGGGTGCAATCTCCTGTTCATAAGGTTATTCAGGGAAGATCTCTTCTGTGCTGTCTTTGGGGATACTGAACATGAATCATTCTGTAAGAGACATAACCATGCCTAGAAATGACAGCCAGAAATCTTACTTATTTGCATGTCAGCAAGTTACCTAATTATTAAGATGAGTTAATTATTAGCAGTAGTCAGGTTTCTGCTTGTTTCTTTTTGCTTTCCCTTTGAAGCTTTGTTGAGTTAATGCAAATATAAACGACATCAGAAAGAGAAATTCCAGCCCTCTAAACATGTATAACCTTATGGGAAAGATAAGCCCCTCTGAAGAGTTAGCTAAGATTATTTATCTTTAAAGCATGGTGGGAAAATAGAAGATTTCAGCTCATGTCTTTGTAATTCTCTTTCCTCCTATGGAGAACTCATAGCATTTGACCTCTGGTTTTAAGTATACAAAAGAGGAAATTTTACTTGGAACTAGAGTGTTCAAATGATGTCCCATACATATTTCTTTTACTGACCTGCTGGTTTTGCCAGCCTCTAACACCTATGCAGGTGCTGTGAAAGTCCTTTAAGCATCCCTAGGGGACATACACCTTCCAATGAAATGCCAGATTATGGCATTAGCCTGAGAAATGTGTGCAGTTTTTCAGCAGTGACAAGGTGTTGATTCTAAGTGTGTGGGAAAGTGGAAGCAGAGATGCCTTGTGAACTTCTGTTGTAAAATTATCAGTGCCATTGGACTTCACAAACTCAGAGGACTAGTTGGACTTCGAGGACTGCATTCTTTGTATAAAAACCCTTTGTAAACCTATTTCTAAATTATTTCTAAAAGGGAAAAAAAGATGTGAAATATGAAATAATAATAACTGGATTTACTGACTCCTGATCAAACACCCTAACTCCTAAGCATATTTATTTTAAAAATATTTCTTTTGGGTTTTGCTCAGGTCTTGGTTAATTTGTCACTGTTAAATACTTTTTGAATATTTATTTTGGCTGTCTGAAAAGATTTAATTTATTTGTAAATTAGAGGTGAAATGTATCAGTGCTAAATCACTCAACCATCATGTAGCCTTTGGCTGTGCAGATGAGGAAAGCCTGAAAACCCTCATTACCAAGAGGTCAGGCTGTATTGCAAGTTCTCTTAACATCTGATATTTTGATCTTTGGTTTGCTAACTTTTCTCCTTTATCTTTACTGATAAATTAGTTCTCATATAAACAAAAATGAAACAAAACCACAACATCAACACCCAAACAAAACCTCCAAACAAACACAACTTACTACATGAAAGAAATACCTGCAGCCCATGCTACTATCCTTTCATAAAACTAACATCAGACTTGGAGGCATTCTCTAAAAGACCACTAGGATGATTAACAGCAACACAGACTTCCAACAGGGTCAATTATACTTTACATTACTCCAAATCCTACACCAAGAGCCAGTAGGCAAGCTTTATTCTTTTAGATTTCTGCAAGTTTTCCCCCATTGTTTTGTTCAACCTTTAGTTAAGCATCAAAGTTACTGCTCACCCTGGTATCCCTTTAATTGTCTTCAAGTCTTCAGCATTTATTTTTGAGGCCTTTCATAGTCTGTCAGGTACAAATGTTTCAGGAATGGGGACTCTCTAACTATGCGCTTATAAATCAACTGCAACTACTCACACTAATCGGGAATTTCTTTGTAATCAATTATCATAGACAGATGTAATTGGTTTACAGGTTTAGATGTAATTGACTGTGCTTTGGAATTTAGGGGTGGAAGAAGACCCTTCCTCCACATTTTCTAATAATTAATTGCATTTCTCGATTTCTCAACAATATTCATTGTCACAGGGAACAGCTTTAAGACATTTGCAAACTATACTGCGATGTTATTGGCAAGGCATCGGTGACTCCTATTCATCACACAGTCTGGGCTCTGGTAAAGATGTTTTAGTGTTATCGCTACAACTCAAGTGCTTATTAATGCAGCTCTAGAAGTGGACATGGTTATCAGTGAAAAGTGCAGTCCAGAGTAATGACAGACACCAATATGGTTAGGTCATTCTCTCCCTTTATTGCCCAAAAGGGTAGCACTTCTATAGTGTTTCTTATCAGACCAAGACAATGTGCTTAGCTTCTGATTGGTAACATGAGCTCTGCATGAGCTGTCTGTGTGAATCAGAAGCATACTAACTGGTTGGCATAATTAAGCACAGCCCCATTCATTAATATGCATGACAACCTGTTATTCTCTAACCAGATGTTTCACTATCTCTTACACCCTGTGGGAGGTAGCTGCCATACCTTGAGATCTGTGTTAGATTGTTTTCCTCAGCTGTATGAACCAAGGTCTGACTCCCCATTATTTTGCATTCCCACACATGGTTAAGCCAGTATGCAAATGTATCACTAGGAGAGACTTGTCTCCAAAAAAATACATTTCCTGAAAAAATGGCATTCACACTGGTAGGAGCAGCAGCTCTGTGACCATACCAGCATGGATAAAACAGAACAAGACAGACCCTTGCCTAAAGCCTATCAGCAGAAATTCGACACTGATCAAAAGATGTGTGATCATACCTATCATCACTTGCTAGAAATGATGTCTACATAGGTATCGTAATCATTCAAAGATCGGTAGATAAAAATAGCTTAGTCAATTCTTACTTCATCAGTTTGGTTGGAGAACCCCTTGCAAATTAACTATAATGAGTTCATTATTTAGTAGTCACGATCATGAACGTAACATATGCAAACCATTGGAGATACACAGAAGAGCTTTCCAGACTAAGTAGTGAATTTAACTTGAAAAAATGTCACAGGACAGATGTCTCTTCTGNCGTAATCATTCAAAGATCGGTAGATAAAAATAGCTTAGTCAATTCTTACTTCATCAGTTTGGTTGGAGAACCTCTTGCAAATTAACTATAATGAGTTCATTATTTAGTAGTCACAATCATGAACGTAATTTATTTTTCTGTCCTTCATTTTCTGATGTCTGGTTTTGACCTTCNAACCCAAACCAAACAAACTAAAGTGTAAAAAGTAGTGCTCTTATCCTACTGATTTTTTACATTTATTTTTCTGTCCTTCATTTTCTGATGTCTGGTTTTGACCTTCTTTATCAGAGAGATCTGGTCAATACCATTGGTGAAAGTGCAGCTTTGGGAGCAGCCGGAGTTGTTCTCTGGGGCAGTATGCAATACGCCAGCTCAAAGGTAGGTCGAATATGTTTATTAATATTTAGGAATCACCTCAATGCCTCTTCCGTTTCACCACATTCTATGCTGCACTCAACTTTCTCAATGTAATCAGTCAGTGACTGAGGATGATGGCTCAATAATGCTTTAGCTCTGTATTTGCAATGGGCTGAGAAGTCCTGTTGCTTCAGAGAACATCGGTTTGGGCAAGTCATCTCTAGCATTGTGGAATAAGGAGTCCAGGTTAGAAGAAAGACATCTTTAGAAACAATAGCATACAAACACAAGGACAGTTTGTTTCACTGTGTTCTACTTTGTAGCCATGGCAGTTTATACAGAACCACAGAGAAGGCATGGAATCTGGAGGAGGGCTATTTTCTCTGGTTAACAAGTGTTGAAATGACACAAGAAAAATCATGTTACCACAAGAAAAGGCCTAGTTCCTCATCCCTGATTCTGCAGGCTTTCATAGCTAATCCTTCCTGAAGTAACAGAGGAGGCAGAAGGCTTCACAGGTTTTTTACAGGAGGCAGGACAGGCTAGCCCCCACCTCTAAAACTGGGAAAGGCTTTGGTGTCCACTCCGCTTTTCATTCAGACTGCTCTCGACCTTCTAAAGTCTCTGGCAAGCACCACTGACTTGAGCAGAGGAGGAAGGAAATGTGAACTGGAACTTCCTAGCCACAATTGCATCAGCTTCTGTGCCGGTTTCTGAAAATGATGTTGCTTCTTGTAAACTGAAGGAATTGGAGAGATTAGGACTGAAGTGGTGATTCAATATGTGCTTTAAAAACCTGTTAATCCTGTGCATGGCTCCTTGTCAGCAGCCACCAGAAATCTTTACTTAAGGAGCTAGCTAGTCTCAGATTAGCATATAAACTCTCAGTTTGATAGGACTTCTCCCTAGTATATACCTACCAAGCAGCCAGCCAGACAATATAGTAAAGGTCAATATTTTGGTAATATGCTACATGGAAGTAAATTCACTTAAACCTAATAAATTATTCCAGAAAGCTTAATTTCAACAGGTTACTTTAGCCAAAAACAGTTTTGTAGTGGCATCTTCTTAGATATAGTATTTTTTTACATAATGCTAGCTACTGAAAAACGTGTCATGATCTTCTATCTACAGGAGAGCTGTTCAACTGTGAAACAGTACATTGATGGACCCTTAGGACATTATGTCATTAATGTGACCTCAGCAGCCAAACTTTGTAGCAAGGTCTTGTGCAAGAAGAATGGAAGATGTATCCGCAAAAACAGTGACTCTTCTGCTTACCTCCATTTGTCACCCACTAATTTTAAGATCCAAACCCAACACTCAGAGAAGGGCCCCAGGTTCCAGGTAACTGGAAAACCCAGCCTGGAGAATATTGAAGCCATGAGGCAGAGATTCATGTGTCAGTGTTACCAGGGCTGGACAGGAATATTTTGTGAATTGCCTGACCATAGGCTAATGGAGAACTGGTTTCATGTTGTGTTCAGTAGATCAGGAAAACAAAAGCTTTATGTCTTCCTGTTAGGAGCCATGCAGCTTCTGCTTCATACCACACACTAAAGTCTTCTGAGACAGTGCAAGGAAATAAGAAATAGTGTCACTAAGAGTTTCATTCCTCAGCAATTTTCTGTTGCACAGGTAAAAGACATTATTGGTTAAATAGTTTTGTTCTGTTTTCTGTGTCTCCCACTCTTGGAATTGTTTCAGGCACTAGATAGCTTGAAAGCAGCCCCCTCTTATTTACCAGATCCTTTGCTCCTATGACATGTTTTTCATATATTTAACAGATAAATCTTCTGCTGTAAGAGTAGAAGTTTTACCTGAGTAAAAAAAAATGAATAAACATGTACAAAGATTCCTCCATATAGAAGCTTACAATAGGACACATACCCTCTCTGTTTTGGGGATGGATGGTTTAACATACGTGATGAGGAAAGGTTTCATGTTGATCAGACATTGTAAAATGTTTACTGCAGTTCTTGCTGAAGTTACATGGCATTGTGTGTGAGCAGCTCCCCTGTGCCCAGGGCCACATCCACCAAAACTCACTAAGCCTACGGCTTCTGCATGGACAATGTGAAGAGTATAGACTTATACATCAAAGAACACTAAGTAATGTGTACTTCTGTATTTCAAGATCCCATTTTATTCATATTACTTCCAGAGGTATTACTATTTCTCTTGTAGCTTTTTGCCATCTGTTTCAGAGGTACCATTTGACTTAAAATCTCTTCAATTGTCAGTCATTGGGCCAAATGTTAATTTTCCCACTCTACCACCCAACCAACAGAACATATATGTGTTTAGGTAAGCGACTTCCAAGTGCTGGCAGATGGCACTCTGCAGTGCCAGCAGGCAATAGGAGACCACTTTTTCTTCAACATCCTTGGGAAGTGCTCAGCCTTGCTGCTTGGCATCACTGCTGCCTTTCAGGGTGCTGCAGGTCTTTGCTTTCAATTCTACTCTGGTAAATTGGTTCTCCAACAACTCTTGTGCAGTCACCTGAGCAAGCTGGCTCATCAACAACTGGGAAATAGGAACAAGCTGACAGATCCCACTGTCGGTGTGTATCTCTGTCATGCAGATGAGGAGAAATTAAGAACTCTACTCACTGACAATATTCTAGCTTGCAGCCTGCAGCTTCAGATGGGGAACTTTTTGGAGGTGGTATAGCTTACAGAACTACTGATTGTTCATTAATTTAGCATCCATAACACACCACCCTGTCAGGCTGTGGCACGTCCATTTGCAGTTATTAATTGACCCACGTTCATGTGTTATCGAACATGTTTCATCAAAGATCTGTCTTCCACAGAGTCTTTCAATGAAACAAGAAATTAATGTCTTAATTGAATAGAAGATAAAACCAGTAAATCCCCTACATATCTCTGTTTTAGGGAAGATATTAAAACAATTTTCCTCTGAGGCTTTCATATGATGCATTGAAGTGAGAACTATTCCAGAGCATGGGCACAGAAATTAATAAGGAAACCCTAACTAATGTGGCCAGACTACACAGTGTGCTATTCCTGTAGCAGTTTGATTAAAAACAACAAGCCTATTTGGACAGGATACTCAATTGAGTAAGGAAGTCTGAATCGGACCCTCAACAAGCCCCTTCTCGATACTGCCCTAAATTCCTTTAAACATCAACATGACTCTATCTTTATTGCGGCCTTCCAGTATCCGAAGAGAGCCTACAAGAAAGCTGGTGAGGGACTTCTTAGGATGCTGTGTAGTGATAGGACTAAGGAGAATGGAGCAAGGCTAGAACTGGGTAGATTCAGATTGGATGTTAGGAAGAAGTTCTTCACCGTGAGGGTGGCGAGACACTGTAACAGGTTGCCGAGGGAGGTGACAGAAACCTCATGTATGGCGGTTTTTAAGGCTGGGCTAGGTGGGGCTCTGAGCAACATGATCTAATATAAGGTGTCCCTGCACATGGCAGGGGGTTGGAGATAGATGATCCTTGAGGTTCCTTCCAGCCCTGACAATTCTGTGATTCTATGATATGTGTGCTGTGGTGTCCTATGTTCATTTTAATTTCCTGTTACCTTTGAAGACTTTTTTATGGTAACCCCAGGAAAAAAAAATAATTCTTTGGTTTACCAGGACTAGATTCATACTTGATGCTCAGATATACTCTAGCTGAAGATCCTGCTCATTAGAAATCTGCAATGGATATATTAATGCTGCAATGATCCCTTTAAATTTAGTTACTGAAATGGAGCTGACTCCAGTTAAACAGAGACTTAGTGCTAGCTCTAGTGAATCACTCTGTTAATGACATGCTGTGAAGCTACAGGAGAGTTTTGCCACTGGCCTTTTGCTTTGTGTTATATAATAGCAACAGATGACAGCAAAAGCAAAGGTAAAAATCTTCCTTATTCCTAATTAGAATTAAAGTTTAGAAAAGCTGACATTTTATAATAACTATGCCTTTAGAGTGTTTATATTTTCAGATGATTTTCATTGGTTATATATATTCAGCTTCAGCAGTTGAAACTTTACTAAGCTTCAAGGGGAACTTATACATACATTAGTGTGTTGTGAATATAGAAACTATTAGCCCAATTTTGCTAAATGACTGTTAACAGTGCAGGTCTGTGTTTAAACTGCATGTTCCTGCTTTGGGTAATCCTTTCCTGTGTTCTGAAACCAGAGGTGATATGAAATTGCTGTAATCCTCCCACACTGTCAATGAAATGTGGTTTTAAAATGTCACATGTCTCTTTGTGAAGTGTTTCCATTATTTTTGTAGACTTATAAGAGCAAACTCTGTTGTGACTTACTTAGATTATTTGGGTAGCCCAAATTCAATTAAACTGACACAAGGTCTTCTTCAGCTAACATTCTGGTGCTTTATGGGAAATGAACATGAATTGTACAAATCCTGTGGGTGAAGTGGAAGCATTCCTGCTTCAGTCTGTGAAGCATGTTCTCTATTAGGGTACAGAGCCCTGTTAAAATCCACAGGGCTTTTTCAGTTTTTGTCAGGTGGAAAAATTGCCCAATGGCTCTTCTTTACACAGAAGAGTTTATGAGTGTTTGTGGTAGTCCAGCTGCCTCAAAAAGAAGAGTTTTGCCTTTGGCTCTCATATTTCATCATCTTTGGTAAGTCATGGTGGACAGGAGAGGTGTCTGGGGATTGGAGGAGGGCAAATATCACTCCAATCTTCAAAAAGGTTAAGAAGGAAGACCCAGGTAACTACAGACCAATCAGCCTCACCTCCATCCCCAGAAAGATAACGAAGTGGCTGATCCTCATTACTGTGCTTAGCCATATCAAGGACATGAAGGACATTGGGAGCAGTCAGCATGGTTTTACCAAGGAGAATTCATGTTTGACAAACCTGATAACCTTCTATGAGGTCTTAACCAGGTGGATAGATGATGGAAGAGCAGTGGATGTGCTTTACCTTGATTTCAGTAAAGCATTTGACACCATCTCCTACAGCATCCTCACAGCTAAAACGAGGAGGTGTGGTCTGGATGATCAAGTAGTGAGGTGGATTGGGAACTGGTTAAAGGAAAGAAGTCAGAGAGTTATGGTCAATGGGACAGAGCCTAGCTGGAGGCCTGTAACTAGTGGAGTCCCCCTCAGAGGTCAGTACTGGGACCAGTATTATTCAATGTATTCATTAATGACCTGGATGAGGGCATGGAGTGCACTATCAGCAAATTTCCTGACAATACCAAGCTGGGTGGAGTGGCTGATAGACCAGAAGGCTGTGCTGCCATTCAGAGAGACTTAGACAGGCTGGAGAGTTGGGCAGGGAGAAATTTACTGAAGTTCAACAATAGCAAGCGTAGAGTTGTGCACCTACATGAACAACCTCATGTATAAGTATAGGTTGGGCACTGACCTGCTGGAGAGCAGTGAAGGGGAGAAGTACGTGGGGAGTCCTGGTGGATGGAAGGATGGCCATGTGTCATCAGTGTGCTCTTGTGGCCAGGAGGGTCAATGCCATTCTGGGGTGTATTAGAAGGGGTGTGGTTAGTAGGTCGAGGGAAGTTTTTCTGCTATGCTCTGCCCTGGTGAGGTCTCCTCTGGAGTACTGTGTCCAGTTCTGGGCACCTCAGTTCAAGAAGGACAGGGAGCTGCTTGAGAGAGTCCAGCACAGAGCCAAAAAAATGATTACAGAATTTGATTATCTTCTTTATGAGGAGAGACTGAGGGAGCTGGGGTGTTTTAGCTTGGAGAGGAGGAGACTAAGGGGTGACCTCATTAATGTTTATAAATATGTAAGGGGTGAGTGCCAGGAGGATGGAACCAGCCTCTTCTTGGTGACAATGACAGGACAAGGAGCAATTTGTGGAAGTTGAGGCATAGGACGTTTCACATGAACCTGAGGAGGAATTTTTTCACTGTGAAGATGACAGAGCACTGGAATAGGCTGCCCAGGGAGGTTGTGAAGTCTGCCTCTCTGGAGATATTGAAGAACTGTCTGGATGCGTTCCAGTGTGATCTTCTCTAGGTGATCCTGCTCTGGCAGGGATGCTGGACCAGATTATCTTTTGAGGTCCTTTCTGTCCCCTGACACTCTATGAATCTATGATTTTTTGAAGAACAATAAGCCCTGTTCTGCATCTTCATCACCAGGTTGTCTTAGGTAGAAGACCAAAATCAGAATTTGGTCTCAGCTTCTTGATAATTATTGAAGAAACCTGCTATCTAAGTATCTAAGTATCCAACTTTATAGGTTTGGTTTTGTTTATGTTTTCTATGTTTTGTTTGTGTTGTTTTTTTGGGTGCTTGGGTTGTTATTGTGGTTTTTCTGTTCAAGGTAGTCGCAGCCCTTTCTTTTGTAAAGAAAGTAAGATTTACCATCAGGCAGACAATGTCCCTGGAAGGTCTTTACAGTTAAAGCTGCCACTGGGTGGTGATGGAAGTAGATACTGCTGACTGAGGGTAGGTGGAGGTTGCACAGATATATGTGAGGGCTCTTACACTTTGTTTGCTCCCACGTGAGACCACTTAGTATGTCAGCCAGTATCAACCAAGATAGATTTGATTTCCTTAACTCCACAGGTGACAGTGCCCTAGGTGACCTATCAGGATAGGGTCACGATGTGGTACTGCATGAGTGCCTTGTACCAGAGTGGATCCAGGATGAGATCATGCAAGGTTGCATGAAGCCTGATGCTTGTCAGAGCCACAAAAAATCACCACCCTGCAGGGACAGCTACCATGAAAGTAAGGAAGGCCTCTGTGCCTCTCTAGGGGACAATAGGCAACACCAGTGTCCATGGGTGGAGAGTTCTGCTGTGCCAGGGTACTTGCTGAGCTCTTCCAAATCTGAGAGCTCCTTGCAGTGACAAGCCCAGACCTCAGTGCCTCAACAGATGTGAAAGTCAGGGTAAAGCTCACCTAATGTTGCTCAGCTTGGGAATGTGGGAATTAAACATGTTTTCTGAAGTCCTCTTTTTGCCACTTTAAGGTGAAAAAAGGCTGATAAATTCTCATTGGCTGAACACAATTTTTGTGTTTCATTAGCTTTTTTCCCCAAATGTTCACTGCTAGAGTCAATGACTTTCAAAAAATGAGAATGATACTGTTATCAGAAAATGTGCTAATAGCCCTCATGGACAAAACAAATGAAATGAGATTTCAGACTACTTTGGAACTGTGACACTGCAGAAATGCACATATGTATATTTCTTCTATTAAGATTCCCTGCTAAGATAAAATCAATGTTGCTTAAATTAAAAATTATCTTGGTTTTGCACTGGCATAATTAATTGCATATAGTAAATCAATATTGCATGTCACATATGCAAAAGGACCTGGGGGTCTGGGTTGATGAAAAGCTCAGCATGAGCCGACAGTGTGCACATGTGGCCCAGACAGCAACTGTGTCCTGGGCTGCATTAAGAGAAGTGTGGCCAGCAGGGCAAGGGAGGGGATTCTCCTGCTTTGTTCTCATCAGACCCCACCTGGAGTACTGTGTGCAGTTCTGGAGCCCCCACCACAAAAAGCACGTCAAACTGCTGGAGTCAGTCCAGAGGAGGGCCACAAAGATGATCAGAGGGCTGGAGCACCTCTGCTATGAGGACAGGCTGAGAGAGTTGGGGCTTCTCAGCCTGGAGAAGAGAAGGCTTTGAGACGACCTTATAGCAGCCTTCCAATATCTGAAGGGGTCCTACAGGAGGGCTGGGGAGGGACTATTCACAAGGTCTTGTAATGACAGGATGAGGGGGAATGGTTTTAAACTGTCAGAGGAGAGATTTAAACAGGGTGTTAGGAAGAAATTCTTTACAGTGAGAGTGGTGAGACACTGGAACTAGTTGCCCAGGGAGGTTGTGGCTGCTCCCTCCCTGGAGGTGTTCAGAGCCAGGCTGGATGAGGCCTTGAGTGACCTGTTCTAGTGGGAGGTGTCCCTGCCTATGGCATGGGGTTGGAACTGGATGATTTTGAGGTCTCTTCCAACCTAAACCATTCTATGATTCTATATAATAAGAAGATATATGAAAAGGCTTTTTTTGCTGAAGAAACTTTTATATGCTTAAGGTGTTGTGATAGCCACAGCTTCTTTTTTGTTTGCATTTCAGAGAAAATAATTTCCTGTCAGTCTGGGCCAGACTAGGAGAGTGGGGATATTTGAAAACACAGGTCACCCTAAAATATGTTGAAATAATAGTTCTGTGTCAAAGAATTATACTGGCTGGGAACAGTATAGCTTCTCAGAAGCAAAAGTCTCATACTTCAAGAAAAAAAAGTCCAAAGGGAAAAAAAATATTGTCACATACATCTTAATGAGATTAAAGTCCCTAAACAGTTCTTATTCCGTAATTCCCACATACTGTGTGATTCCCACATACCATAGAACTCAGCAGTAAGGAGCAGTTGCAGGCCACTTCAGAAAAGAGGGGAGAGATCTTTCAATAGCTTCCCAAAATAAATGTACGTTTGAGATTTAACTCTCTTGCTTTTAGTAGTTACATCACACCAGTGACCTTGTTTAATGTCACCAGAGTAATTCTAAGGCGGCATTTTTCTGATTCAATAAATACTTTGTTTAAGCTGTAATAAGAAAACCAGGAGACCTGTGTGTGTATTACTATAGATACCTATCTACATGTACATGTGGATATGATTGAGCAGATGCGTGTGTCAGTTGCAACGCCTGTGCCTGTAAGCTGACCCAGGAGCAGCAGCACAGTTGTGAGGGTTGCGAGGCTTTGTTTTCTGCCTGGTGGGAGCAAGCTGGAAGGCAGTTGCGTAAGTGCATAGCTTAGCACGTATGGCTCCTGCTGCCACGCAGATTATGTCTGTTACGTAACCACATTCATGCAGGAAGCTAACAGCATCTAACCAGCTAAAAATAAGCAGACTTCTACGATTTCAAAGGACAATACTTTAAACTTCACTCGTGCAGCTGCTCCTATGTCAATACTAAATGTGGCCTCTTCTGATATTTTGTTTATTTTCTGATTACATTCTAATTAGGATGATATTTTAACGTTCTGGCAGCCTGTTTTTTCACAGAGAGTCAGAGCTCCTTTCTCACTTTTTCCTTTACAGCAAGAACTCTTCTGGCTTTTATTTAATGTACTCTCCAATATGTGCAAGCAGCAAATCAGCCCAGAGTATCAGCCCTGATTTTTGTCTTCAGATAATGAAGCAGTCTGGCATCTGTGGGCGACTTCTGGAAAAACAACGTTTGTTTTCATACTAGTAATAACCTTCTTGGTCAATTAGACAGCAGATTATTAAGAACATTTTTTATATTGCTCCTTCAGATGCTGGATTTTCAAAGCAGAACAAAAAAAATGTAGTTTTTCCCTTTCCGTCAAGTTGCTCTGTATCTTGGCTTTGTGTCTGCTCACTCTATGTGCTGTAGAAATGCTGTAGAGCTGACACTTTTATCATCAACTGTGGTACAGGCAGTGGGTTGTGCATTTTCCTAGGCTGACACTTGCATTCCCTTTGTGTTGCTACCCCTGCTGCCTGTGTATGACTACTCATTCCTCTCCCCATAAGGAGTGGAATCATTTTAATGCCAAGGAACTTCTGCACAGGGTTCTCAATAGGGGTGTTTAAAACAGGCTCATGTCAGGTACCATCTCCCCCATGCTGTGCTGCCTTGGTTCTATGAGCACAGGAAGGACCCAAGACACTGTTAGGAGTTTGTTGATATAGGACTCCTCTATGTGGGAGGGCACAGGCCCTGGTGGCAACGCTGATGTTCCTCCTATCACTTCTCACATTCAGTGGGCTACAGTCAGATTGGGGATGAAGGAGCACTGCTCCCAGGTGACATGCAGGCTGGCCTTGATGGGAACAGGATAGAGGCAGGGTCACTGTATGCCACTGTACTTCTCTGTCAAAGGTGTCTCTTCAAGCTTGGTGAAACTGATTCATGCACTGTGGGATGGCTGCAGAGCCACGGATGCTATGAATGATCCACTTGTTAAAAGATTCCCCATTGTGGGCCTCTCTTAGCGTGAGAAAAGCAGGCCTTGGTTGCACTGTTTCTGCAGCACCGACTGATAAGAGTGAGCTGGGTGAGAAAGAAAAAAAAACCATCTTGGGCAAAGCAGCAGATACACGTCAGAAGAAAAGGGTGCATGGACAGATAAGAATTACCAACGACAAATAGAATAGTGCAGACTGGGAGAGAGTTGTGCTATATAACTTGTGCTGATTTTACAATAAAGCTGAACAATACTCGAACTACATTGGTCATTCATATTGATTCCTTGCTCCTTCAGGACAATGCACAAATATCCTGCAAAGTCCTTGAGTACCTACAATGGTAAGTGATGCTGATCACACAGGTTTAATTAACATAAGCATGAACTGAAGCCCTTCAGAAACTTAGGGCTGCTTCATGAACAAATAATCTTAATTTTAACATCTAAGATTATTCTGTGGAATCTGGACAAACAACATTCTTGTCTCAATCTAGAAATAAGGAGAAACAAAATAAGCTCTCCTTGGGCCTCTGTAGGAATTCAGGTACTGATGCACCTTAATCTGAAAGTTGTTGCTTACATAGCTCAGCAGAAACACTCAGCTCTGAGTATACTTGGATTAAAACTCAATAGCAAATAGACCTGATTGCAGTACAGATGATAATCTGACTGGCAGAGTTAGCTCATCTGTGATAAGCAGCACCTGGCTTGTGATTTTCCAGAATGCAATCTCCTTTTTCAATCTTGGTCACAGAATGACAGTCAGAGAACATTAGAGGTTGAAAGTGACTTCCAGAGATCAATTCCAGCCTCCCTGCCAAAGCAGAGTCACCCAGGGTAGTGCGTACAGGAATGCACCCACCTGGGTTTCAAAAGTCTCAAGAGAAGGAGACTGCACAACCCCTCCAGGCATCCTGCTCCAGTGCTCTGCCACCCTTACTGTAAACAAGTTTCTTCTCATGTTGAGGTGAAACCTTCTCTGTTCCAGTTTGTATCCACTGCTCCTTGTCTCGGTGCTGTGCACCACTGAAAAGAAATTGGCCCCCTCCACTTAACATCCACCCATCAGATAGTTATAGAGATTGATCAGGTAGATCCCCTCTCAGCCTTCTCTTCTCCAGACTCTCTCTTCATAGGGAAGATGCTTAAGATCCCCAGTCATCCTTATGGCTCTCCATTGGACTCAGTACAGAAGATCTCATTCTCTTGAACTGGGGAGACCAAAACTGGACGCAGTAGTGCAGGTGTGGTCTCAGCAGGGCAGAGTAGAGTGGGAGAACAACCTCCTTAGAGCCACTGGCCGCGCTTTTCTTGATGTGCCACAGAGCACCATTTGCCCTCTTGGCCACAAGGGCACATTGATGGCCTGTGGAGAATTTGCTGAAAGACCTCATGCTTTGTGAACATATTTATTTATTTATTTATATTTATAATTTGTATTTGTTTTTAATTTTTATTTCTTAGTTTTTCCCCTTTATTTCCTCATTTTTTCCTCTTAGACAGGTGCGACTTCCTTTTCTTCAGCCAACATAGAGAGGCAACAAAGATATCTGGTGACTATTCCAAGCAGAAATGACAAAGGGCTGGCCATGAAAAGTGTGATTTCAGTGCAAACATTGCAATCCAGTTGTGAGTTTGTTAGTTTGTTTTTTATCTCCCTTCTTCCCCATCACCTTCCTTTCCTCTCCATCTCCTATTTTTCCCCAATCATCCTCTTTTTCATCTCCTTCCTTTGCTCTTCATATTCCTCTTTCTCCCCATCTTTCTCCTTTCCTCTCTATCTCCTTCTTTCCCCAACCATCTTCCTCTTTTCAGCTCCATCCTTTTCCTCTCCACCTCCCTCCTTTCAGTACCACCTTCCCTTTTCCAACATACCCATCCCTTTCCCACCCCACCCTGCATTTCCCCCGTTTATCCCCCAAACCCAGAGCACCTGGGTTCTGTTGGAGGCTCTCCTCTCACTCCAGGTGTGACCACTTTACCCTCCCTGCCCACTCCCCTTTATAATCGGCCCCAGGAAAGGCAAAAACTCTAAGCTTGCTCAAATAGGATTCCTTCTCCTGTCATTGCTGGTGAGTCTTCATGGTGCACACCAGGTATGTGGTGAAGTGGATTAAAGGCCTGGTGGGCCCCTGGTTAGGAAGAATAGAGTGTTGATGGTCACAGTAATATCACTTATGAGTGCTGGCAGGGTCTTCTTACTGGGTATGAACTTGTCTATGTTTAACTGCTTCTTTCTGCTCACTTGTAAAACTGTAAAAAGGACAGGAAGAAGTCTATGGAGTGTTTTGAGAGGCATTGAATGAACATGGAGAGAATGTATAAAAATCTCCAACAAGAAAAAGGGAAACAATCTCAAATCTCATTGACACACTTTTATATTAGAGTAGCTAAAATGCTGTCTTGTTTGTAGCTCAGTTTTATTTGGTGTGAGGTAGGATCCTGGCTGCGTTAAGCCAGATTAAGACAGTTGATGACTATGATGTGGTTCAGGATTTTACTCTATTAAGCTGCTTGGCAGCCAGAGGCTTTTATAAATTGTTATCTCAAACCCTGTGTGTTTCTGTTTCAACCTGTACTAATTTTCACGTGTACTAAGCATTCTCATTTCACACCATTACAGCTGCAAGTTGCAGTTGCAGTTCTTCAGATACTCTGGGTTGGTTGGAAAATATATTGGTTTGTCCCCAGGTGGGTAAAGCTACTGCACAGATCATATCCCACAATAAGGCCTTTATTAGTGACTTGTGATGAGGTGTATGCTGGGGATGGGGCTAGACCCAGTGATTTCTCTGCTTTTAGAGGGATGCAATCTCATCTGTTGTAAGATGATTTATCTTTATTGATTTTTCACTAGTTGAAAAGCAGGCATGAAATATTTGTGTTTGTGTTGTTCACCCTTGGATTTTTCCTTTTTAGCCCATTAGCTCCAGGCACCCACCAGCTGCTGCTAGGACAGTCAGCATCAGTACCTCAAAATATCCCCTCTGTTCTCTCAGTGAAGCATCAGGTCCTATGACAGCTGATGAGAACTAGATGGAGGGGCTGAACTAGGGCATGGCCACTGAGCAAGGCTACATTAAGTTGCTAAAAGTTTCTGTCCATATGTGAGGCTTACTGAGGCTTGCGTGATGCCTGTCTTAAAATAATTGCCATAATCCCTTAGATTGACAACAGGGAATTGCTGTATTTCCTCCAACAATAACATTCAGTTCTAACGAAATACTCAGCGTGGGGGTGGGGCGGTTGTGTGGAAATCAAATGCTTTTTTAATTGTTGTGTTACAGCTATTCTGTAGGAGTAGGAAGAAAGGAATGTTGCCTGAATATGCTGGTGCTGGGTGCAAGCTGTAATCACTCTAGTGTGTGGGGGGTGTCTTTGTGCTGCACGGTCTGGGGGGTACAGTCTTACCCTGGTTCACATACAAAGTAACTCAGCTGCACTCCGGTGGAGTTAGTGGGAGGAGAGTCAGCTCCTTTCTATTGTGCAGGGATAAGAACTTGTTTAATTTCTGTGAGAAAATTATTTTTAGAACACCAAGCATCACTTACTTAAATTTCAGTTAGGATTTACCATAGACCTGAACTGGGAAAGTGGACAGAGATGAAAGCTTCTTCTTAACTGGATCAGTGCAGTGCAATCCAAAATGCTATGAGGAATAAGAGTTAAGCTAGCACAGATCTGTTGATGTTTGCCCTTTTCTTTCAGCCTCTGAAATTCAGGAAGGAAAGGATGGTAATGACATACCCTGAAGTCTTTTTCTGATCAAAAAATGCCTCCCATCCATGCTGTATGTGCTCTAGGCACTCCCTGCAGCAGAAGATGCCAAGCAGTTCTGATGCCTTAAAATGGGTTATGACGTTTTATTCTGACACAGCCTGACATCAAGTGACTGTCTACTCTGTATTGTGATCCTTTAAGCACATCTCCCAAATGTGGCTTTTTGGAGTGGGGATATTCTGAACTTGAGGGGAGTGACCAATATTGCAAGAGACCTGGGCATTCTAGGAGTCATTTTAAGTCCACTCCTGAATACAGTTGTCACTATCATGAAATGGTAGATTTCTCAGTTATTGACATATAGAGTAAGATCAGCAGGTCTGCCACTTGGGACTTCCAGTGGGTGGACTCTGTCCTGTTTCAGATACTGGTAGACTGAAGCCCTTGGGAGGCAGTCCTGAGTAGCAAAGGAGTCCAGGAACACTGGACACTGTTCAAGAGGGAGCTCGTAGAGATAGAGGAACAGGCCATCCTCGTGTGCCAAAAGCCAAGTCAGTGGGGAAGAAGGCTGGCCTGGGTAGATAGAGACATTTTGTTGCTGCTTACGGAGAAGAGGAGACTCTGTGTTCATTGGAAAAAGGGGCAGGCCACTTGGGAGGACTACATAGTTGTCATGAGATGTTGAAGAACATTAGAAGAGTCAAAGCCCAGATGGAAATTAATCTGGCTTCATCTTTTAAAAAGAACAGGGAATGCTTCTACAAATGTATTAGCAACAAAGGAGGACTCAGAATAATGTCTGTCCTTTGTTGGATTAGTGGGGACCATAGTGGTCAAGGATGAGGAAAAAGCTGAGGTACTCAATACTCAGCCCCTTGAGATAGGGATGGGGAGCAGAATGAAGCCCCCCATAGTCCAAGAGGAGATGGTTACTAACCTACTGCACTACTCTACACAAATAAATATATGGAGCTGGACAGTATACAACAGAAGGTACTGAGGGAGTTGGTGGAAGTGCTCACTTTTCATTGTTTACCAGCTGTCCTGGCTAAGTAGGGAGGCCCCAGATGACTGGAGATTAGCAAACATGACACACATACAGAAGAAGGGACAGAAACAGGACCATGGTAACTACAGATCACAAATTCAGACTGTCAGTCTGAATTCAGTGTCAGTGAAGGTCATAGAGCAGGTCAACTTGAATGCCATTATCTAGCATGAGTGCCATTGTCTAGCAGATGGTCAGGCCCAGCCAGCATGGGTTCATGAAGGGCAGGTCCTGCTTAACTAACCTGATCTCCTTGTATGATAAGGTGACCTACTTAGTGGATGAAGGAAAGGCTGTGGATGGTGTTTTTTAGGACTTCACTAGAACCTTTGACACCATTTGCCAGACCATCCTTCTGGAGAAACTGGGTGCTTATGGCTTGGATGAGTGGACAATTCACTGGCTTGAGAACTGTCTGGATAGCTGGGGTCAAAGAGTGGTGGTGAATGGAGTTAAATCCAGTTGGCAGCCAGTATCCAGAGGATACTGAAAATCTTTTAGGCTTAAAACAGAAGGGAAAAAGTGATGTGAAGTACTGAAAGCCTAGCCAGGTTAAACATAGACCAAAGAAGCTTTCTGATTACTTCAGTGTATGCCAGAAAATGACCCAATCACAGGCATAAAAAATATCAGCAAAGTACAAGTTAAGCATGAAGACTGATTTTTATGGATGTTTCAGTGGGTCATTAACTCAATCCATCAAACCATCCAATTGTCTACAGATAAGACATTTATTCTACAAGAAGTGGAGGAGAAGTAAATAGAATAAGGACAGTGGATCAATCTTTAATTTTCATTTTCCATATTCAGGAGTCCAGCTATTCCATAGACAATCAGAATGCAAGTATTGTCATACGCATAATAAGAAAAGTTCACTATGGTGGCTGACATGACAGAGGTCAGATGAGTGTCTTGACAAACCCCACAATAAAATCTGCTCTCCATTGTCCAGAATTTCAATTATTCATAAAAATTAAATTTTACTACAAAATTGAAATCAATACCTGCCTTCTGGCCTGCCAGACATTAAAATGGCGAGCTGTAGTTTTTGATGTTTTATTTAGCTTATTTCTGACAGATGCCATAGCAAATAGCTATGCTGCACCAGTTTCATACTTTACTTTGAGGGTGCTCTGGTTTAAATTTGAAATGTTCCTTGGAAGTTTGTGCTGCTCAGACTTCCTAGCACCTTCAGCAGAATCAGTGAAACACTATACTAAAGTGGTTTGGATCTCAGCTATAAGTCATCAATGTCACTGGGTCAGTCAGGTAACTGTGAGGTAAGGTTTTGCTGCATTTTTATTATTCTGGGCAGCATAGTCAGTCCCCTGCCTTTGCTAACATAACAGGGATATTCTACAGACTCTCACTGAGGCAAATCGTTAAATGATGCCCTGGTCTAATAAGTCCTCATCCATATCACAGGATGTCAGGGGTTGGAAGGGACTCAAAGAGATCATCAGGGCCAACCCCCCTGCCAGAGCAGGACCATAATTAGCTCAGGTCACAGAGGGATGCATCCAGAGGTCTCTCTGGGGAGCCTGTTCTCATGCTCTGTGACCCTTACAGTGAAACAGTAGAACCTCCTGTGCTGCAGCTTACAACCATTGCTCCTTGTCCTATTACAGCGATCAAGAGAGAAGAACCTGAAGGAAGGTGGAGGACAGCAGCAATGCCTTGTCCCATACTGTCCTCTCTGAGGCTGCTGCAAGCTCTGCAGTTCTCAAGGTCATTTCCTTTGTCAACAGCCTCTAAAAGTATTGCCTCCAAATCCATATTCAGCACAGAGCAAGATATGGCAAGCCTTGTTCCAGCCCATCAGACTTCTGAGTGTATCAACTTCAGCTTTGCTGGGAAAAAGTCAACAAAAGGATTATTCTCTAAAACTTATTTCAAAATCCATGCACATCTTTAATGGTATTTAGTGGCTGTCTTGCCTGATGAGACACCATGATTTAAAAGCCCATCAAGGTTGGGTTGTATCAATGTCATATTGTTGCAACAGTATTACAAGAGAAAGAAAAATAGCTTTGTCTTTATTCATCATTTATAAGTTTCCTAATCTCTTGATATGAATAATGTAAGGTCACCAGAACAAGAACCTCGTTACACAATAAATGTCAAAGATTAGAAGTGTGTTCTTCAACTCTAGATTATAAAGGAGAGGGATACAGGGTTTATATTATCCAGTGAACACATAATAATTTTCTTATCTAGCCAACTTTTTTTTTCCCAGCAATATCTTATTTGGTTCAAGTATGCTTCTTTATGCCTATTCAATTCAGAACTGCCTATTTTAAGCTGATTTTGGTAAGTCTTACATAGAGCTGTTTGTTGCCTAATAAAGACACCTTCTCTCTGCTGGGAATTGCTGCCCACTGTGCATTTTCAGTGTTAGCTGGGACACCAAGGTGCTCTCCTTGGGAAGCCTTGGTTTACAGAGAAAAATATAATTAGCAAGAGGAGTATAGCTGGGTACACTCATTCTGGGTTTTTTCAACTGTAACATGCAAATTAAATAAATATCTTTCAAAAATAGGGTAATTTCTTTTTAGCATGATGCAATCCTGTAAAACTGGAATTGAGAAGCTTGAGGAAGAGGAAAAAAATCAGTCTGTATATGGGGCATCCTTTCCACATGCCTCAAACAAGTGACTTCAGAGCCTCTTCCCAGTTGCAGAATGTGTGTGCTTGTGTAGTAGCTAAATGCATCGACTAGAACAAAATCAGAAGTCATTAAACCTCAGTGATTTGCCCACACACAGATTTCTAAATGGTAATTGTTTTCTACTTAACAATGAAGTAATTAGAAATATCTTCAAGAGATAGGGCCACGAAGATGATCAGAGGGCTGGAGCACCTCTGCTATGAGGACAGGCTGAGAGAGTTGGGGCTTTTCAGCCTGGAGAAGAGAAGGCTTCAAGGAGACCTTTGAGTGCCCTTCCAGTATCTGAAGGGGCCTACAGGAAGGCTGGGGAGGGACTATTCACAAGGCCTTGTAATGACAGGATGAGGGGGAATGGGTTCAAACTGGCTGAGGGAGATTTGAACAGGATGTTAGGAGGAAGTTTTTCACAGTGAGGGTGGTGAGACACTGGAACAGGTTACCCAGGGAGGTTGTGGCTGCTCCCTCCCTGGAGATGTTCGAGGCCAGGCTAAATGAGGTCTTGAGAGTCCTGATCTAGTGGAAGGTGTCCCTGCCTATGGCAGGAGGTTGGAACTGGACGATCTTTGAGGTCTCTTCCAACCTAAACCATTCTATGATCCTCCATGACAAGATTTTCTCAGCAAGTGGGGTGATCTGCTGCTTTCCTATGCCTTCAACAACCTGCACTGGTATTGTTATTGTTCTTGTCACAACTGATACCGCTTTTCCCGTGTGTCAGCTTAGAAGGGCTTGGGGCATTAAGATGGTGTATCCAACATGTGGTAAAGCACAGGGATAACTACACTCTAGCCCTGCCCAAGACCTGTGGCACGAAGATACCTGAAGTCTCCCTATTCCCCAGCAGCAGGCAGACCTCAGTGAGACCAGCCTCCAGTGACCCCATGGTTTTTGGCACAGCTGGACTGAGCAGCTCTGGCATGATTGTGCATAGAAAGTGATCCTGGGGTAAATCTACTGAGTAATACACCCAGTTCAGCTACTGACACCTCCCTGAATCAGACTGTGACAGGTATGGAAAGAGAGGGGCAGAATAATGGTACAGCTCTTGGGGAGAGCTCAGCATGCTGCAATTTAGAATCTCATGCTCCAGTATATTTTTTTAAAAATAATTGTAGGGATTTGCTGCCCTCTGGCAGGATTTTCTTACAGATCTGATTCTCTGTGAACTGCCAGAGCAGTCAGTGCTCTGTGACAATGCCTCAGCACAGCAAGGTCTCTGTATTTCCCAGCTCGTTGTCAGGAAAGCAAAGCAAACTGCTGGGCATCATTGCTGCAGCCTTCCTGGAAAGACAGAAGCACAGGCTGCTTCCAGGTGAGGGGTGGTGTAAGGAGCGGGGTTGCTGGGCTGCCAGGAGTACCCACTCCCTTTCCTTCATCCCTCTGGGACAGAAAGTTTGGCTTTCTAAAGCTAGTCAGTTCATTGGCTGTCTCCTCACAAGAGCAAGGTCACCATCTTCCAGCTTTGGCTGTAAAACCTTCTAGTGGGAAAATTGAGTTTGGCCTCTAATTATGACAAGTCCTGGGTGCCTTTGTGAGTTTGATTTTTTTTTTTTTTTTTTAAATAGTATATGCTGTCTGAGACACAATGTGCAAATCAGACTGATTTTCATTAACACAATTTCCTAAAAGGCCCATTATTGAGTATATGGCACTTATGGACATGTGGATAATGGTTTTGAAAACCTGATCCTTCTCTTCAATAAGCATGAAGTACATTAGATGGTGCTGATGTTGCCACAGGTACTCCAAATGAGGTTGCACTACTCCTACCCCAAAACAGCAAAGAAGTGGAGGAGTGAGGAGGTGCAGGAAAGTATCTGATGTGCATAGGTATTCCTGATATTTTTTTTCTGTTTTGAGAATGACATAGATGCACTATTTCCAGTAGTATATGTAAGTCTGTCTGCTCCTATGACACTCATGATACTCACCTTTAGCAGGTCACAATCCCAGGAGAGATAAATAGTTACGCAAGGACTGAGGAGGAAGAAGTAGATCTCATATACAAATCCATGATCATCCCTGATGGTTATTGTACAGCTCTGGCACATTCCTCCCAGAGTTTTGAATGTGGAGGAAGCCCGGAGCTGGAGGATGGATAAAAAAGATGCTCTCTTACATGTAATATAAATATGTATGTTTTGCTGTATATGTGGTTTCTGCTTAATGCACACACAAACAGTAGGGACCTTGTGACTAATGGTTCTACACATAGCATTACTCCAAGCCTCAGTATTGAAGTCCCCATTGCACAATTCAGTACTGTGGAGAGCTATTTGAGCTGGTCTGAAAGGTGTTAGCTCCATGTCATAGTGTATTCAGGCTAGTAATTCAGAGAAAGCTTTTGCAGATCTGCTTTATTGCTGTCAAGGGTTTCAACTTGTATCCCTTTATGGTACTGCACAATGACAATGAAATATATATGCTTGTTTAGAGCTATTTTGAGTATCTCTGGCTGACACTGGGCTAGACAGGTCAGGGATGTTCATGAAGCTGTGAAGATGGTAATAAAACCCAAGATTTGGTTTTATAGCTACTTTTGCTACATTAAGAAAGCTTCAAGAATAAGGAAGCCATTTATTCAGCAATCATTCCAACTGCAAGAGCCACAGCCACTAAGACATCCTGAAATGATGGCAACATCCACAATGATTTCAGTAACAGCTCGATTGATGAGACATCTATGGTTGCACTGACTTCCACAGATGTACATCAGCTGGGAATCTTCCATCTTTCTGTGAGTTAGATTGTGTTCACCATTTCTTCAGTAATAGCATGGTAGATGCCTTAAAAGTGACTGATACCAATTCATATAGCTATCTATGGAGTAAGCACTAATGCATCTTTTATTGTGTTCTACAGGTAAACTGGGAGATCTGTCTAATGCCTTTTAAGTATTGAAAATATTTCCTGAAAATTTGACATGGTTACACATCATTCATCTTTTAGCTCCTGGCATGACTGTGCATAGCACTCATCTGGACTTCACTTGATATGAAAACAGTCTGACCACTGATTTATGAGAGGAAGCCTTTCACAGCTGCCAGCAACAACAGGAAGGGATATGATACGCTGGGGTATGATGTCATACTGAACCTGAAAAGAAGTCCATGTGACTGGAAGCCCATGAGCTAAAGCAAGAGGACATGACCCAACCATATTTCATTTTAACAGGCTTGGCTATTATCCTTGGTACACATCACAGGAAGTCACTGTTAACGGTGTCCTATCCTAGACTTCTGTTTGCAAGCTCATCTGGAAAAAAATGTCTGGGACATTAACTATCACATGCCAGCTAAGGACTTCAGTGGATTAGCTCTCATACACTGAGAGTAATAGAGACCTCAGTGGGCCCCTAACTAAGATGTAAATGTTGTCTGAAGAATCAAGTCCAGGAAACTCATAACTGAAATGGAAAGGAACATTTCAGCAAATGATGTTGAACATTGAGCCAGAGTTTCCTTTGAAGAAAGTGCAAAAGCTTTTATGAATAATTGCATTAGGAATGAAAAGTCAACCAAAGGGCCTGTGGGGATAGTATTTATACTCTGGCTGCCATAAAAACAGTTTCTGTGATCATAACTACACTGGTTCCTGCCCAAAGAGTGAAGTTTTGAAGAACAATGGATTTTCCTGGCTCTGGAATAGGAGTTCCAGTGATATTAAGAAATGCCTTGGAAAAAGTCAAATACGTTTTCCACTTTTCTCAGTTTAGGTTGAATGAACCCACAAAGATTTCTTCCATGACATCCCATGATGCTTTGCCTATATTTGCCTATACTGTACTAGGTTATAGAGATGACAAGCTTCAGATGGAATAATGTGGGCTGCTTTAACAACTCTTGCAGATGTTGCTTCAGGATGGAAACCCTCCTACTTGAACCAGCTCTGCTGGTTGATGTTAACTGCTCACATGCTGGATGTTTTGAAGAAAAAAAAAAAAGCAGCCCTAAGTGTTTTTAGGGATGTGTATGTGTTTCTGTGTTTGTTTGTTTGTTTGTTTTCCCTTTAATTCATCACTAAGCTAAACTTAAGTATGAATTTTAATAGATTAAAAAGGTTTCAGCAATTTGATGCAGTATATAGGATGTGTTATACATTAATAAATGTTACAAAATAAATGTTAATACATTAATCCTCCTTGATGTCCTTTCTTCTGCTCAGGTATGCAATCAATAACTAATCCTCAGAGAGAAGCCCCTTTCATAGAAAGGAAACTGAGACAGTGATGCTAGCAACTTGCTCAGTGTTACATCAGAATAGGAAACTGAAGCCTTTCTGCATGCCTCCATCTCAAAGACATTTTAGTCCCATGCATACCTTGAACCAGGCAAATGATACACCAGAACTTCTCACATCAACTGAACACAGACACTCAAGTATTTTCAAGATGTGTCTTACCCTAGTTCTTTCTTTACATGATTCTGCACATCTGGAAAGTGGGTGAAGACTGTAGGTTTTTTGTGAAAAAGTGGCATGAGCTATCTGTCACAAACCTGCGTCCATGTAGACAGTGACTACACTACCACCACGTTCCGAGTTTTTTTGTTTCAGAGCTGTGTTCACTTTTTAAAGGCAATGTTCAATCTTTTGGCGCAGGTACAGTGTCTGAAATTGGCATTTTGGGGAAGAGTTGCAGACAACTGCTTTGGTTTTATCCAGCTTGTTCTTCCTCAGTTTTGCTAGAAGAGGATAGACATCAATAACAGCTGCAGGCTCATGTGCGCCCTTTTTGACGTTTTATGCTCAGTTTCTGCCTCTTTTCCCCTTCAGGCAACTAATTCCTGTGAAGTTTTTCGGCTTTGATTCTTGATATGCTTGTGGCCCTCAACTTCCCTTAAATGAATGATGATGTCAGGGGAGTCACTTGCATATCAATGACCTTTCATCTTCAATGCTTGTAGCATAGCAATTCACTTGTTGATGATCCTTAATCAATATTCAAAATAAAGATTAGCATTCAAACATGAATTACCCTTCCCTTGCAGCCTGCAGTATCCTATATCAGAAGGTGCAGTGAAAGACATATCTCTGAAACAGATCCAGAAACAGCAAGAAAACTGAAAATAGATTGCTAAGACTCACCAAGTGTTGCATTTTCACTTCTGTATAAGGCTGCACAATGCCACCATTTCCCCTCTTATAGTGCATGCCTATTTACAGTCACTTTTTCTAAGGATTTTGAATGAATCTGAGCGAACTCCTAGGGAAAGCAGCAAGAACAATACGTGTCATTAGAATCACAGCTTTTGAATTGGAGAGGGACTGGAAACCAGATGATTGACATAACAGAATGGCTCTCTCCTTCCCCTTATCAGCAAAAACAGAATCTAGGGAGTACTTTGGGGAATTGTCATGTTAAAAATCCCACTTCAATTAAAAGATTTTTATTAGTTCTAGTAACTAATGGGATAAAAATAATTAAATTTGGTATCAAAGTAAATTAAAATGCGTTTCCCCATGTTTGTTCACTTGCTTATTACCAACATCTCAGGTAGTACCTAAGTTTTCAACTTATGTTTTAATAATCTTTGTACTCTAGACAGCAAACTTTTAGCCACAATCGAATAGAGTTCACAAGGACTAGGATGAAAAGAAAATGTAGTTTGAGTGATAGCCGCATAACAAACCATTGGATTACTTTAAAATGGCTGTGAAATGCTGAAGCAGCCTGACAGTGATGTCTTTACTCCTTTCACTGTAGCAAGATCTTATTAACACTTTGAAGGCATTGCTATCTGACGAGATATGAATTTAACTTTTTTGGAAGTAAGCCTGTGATTTTGTCTTATTAACAGGCACTAAGTGCACAGTTGGCAGCACACAGTAGAAGCAGAGCTGACTACTTCGCTGTCCCCCAAGACAGTACAACCATGGAAAGTGGTCAGCTCTTTTTCATTCAACAAGGTCTTGTGAGGCTCACCGGCAAACGGTGGTAAGGAAGGAAGCCAACGGCTAATGCCAGGCACTTTGGAAGATGGCTCCTCAGTAACCTAGACAGAAGGACAAAACACCAGGAAATCATCTGATTAGCACATCAATCAAACCAGATTAGGGATACCAGTGGTGCCTACTAATTTCAGATTATGAGATCTCTGTGTTTTGTGTGTGGGCAAGCAAAATGAAGCAGTTCATTGAAATCAGATGGAAAGGCTTTGTATTACATGATATTACACCCAGTCACATTAAAATTGGAGATTTTTTTCCGATGCTCCATCCCATCCTGGAACTTTCAGGCAGGCACACGTATCACTTCACAATGAGAAAAGACTTTATCCTTAAAGCTGTGCAAAATGAGTCTTCTGGGTTGCTTTTCCTCTGGGAGAGAGCACAGAAAACCTAGGCAGAATGACAATGAATGGCTGAAAATGAGTGTGCAGGTTGTCCTCAACAAATTCAATTTCTTCGGCCAATTTTTGTAAATATTTGGCTGTGGTTTCTGTCAGAGTCAATGTGAATAGGAGAGTGAACTTCCTTCCAGCTGAGTCAGGTGACAAAAGTAAACCCCTAGAACTTCTCCATCAGTTTGAGACCTCCACAGTTTTGCCACACAGCCAATGCTGTCAGCATCTGCATCTCTATCATGCGTCATGACTTCTTTATAGATTTACATATTGTGAAATTTTCTGGGGAATGCAAGTTGCCAAAGCCCTTTGCACCTCAACTGGTTATATTTTCTGTATAAAGCTTCCTAATAATCCTTTAAATTAGTCAAATGTATCTAGCTGGAGTGAATTCATTAATGCAGGGTTCTTAAGCATTACATATTTTTTTAGAATGCAGAAGATAAAAATTGAGTGGTTGATTTCACATTAGCTATTTTTTCCCCCTACCATTTATGAAACAACTGCACAGAAGTGCAAAACTTCACTGGGTGTGAATTAGGGCTCTACATTAATGATGTCACAGCAGCAGCTGGGTTGTGAAGCAGGGATCTTTGTCAGGAGAATGAATGATATGTGAAGAACATGGAGAACATCAACATACCTAGTATTTTAATTTAAGAATTTCCAGGTAGACACCTTGTAGGAACAGGGATTTATTGTGAGAGGAGAAGCATCACATGAAGATCTGGAATTAATAGTAGAGACATTTGTCTGCCGTTGTTATCAATGCTGTGAAGGAACAGACTGTGGGGAAGTTGCCACCTAGGGAGCTCTGCAGATAATATCTCATTCAAAGATTTACAGCAATCTGCCTGCTTCCTTTGCCTTTTGATGAGTCTTCTCCACTACTTAGTCAAAAGCCTGGAGACTGGGCATGTCATGATCCAAGCCCTGCAGCTATGCCCTTAGGATTAACATGTGTAAAACATGGACAGATTAGGGCACCTTGAAGGCTGAGTCAGAAACAAACAGGTCATAGGAATATGCCTGGCCCTTGATCCCACCTTCTGAGATTAGGATGTTTAGGAGGTGAGAAGCCATGTTTCTGCCCACCTGACAGTCCACTAGAAGGACAGCAGAAGCTTAAGCTACTACTTAAAAAAAAAACAGCACAAGGTTCACTTCTTCCTTTTGTAAAGAGAGGAAGAGTTTACGCTCTACCTTTTTTTCTGGATAGCACACTGGATAGACCATCCTCCCAGAAAATGAAAGGTGAGGAGAAGTTTCTAGTTTCTTTTCCATTAGACCTAGATGAGGATACAGAGTGCATGGTCAGAGAGTTTGCTGATGTGGTTGTTTGNACATTTACAGATATATACAGTGAAACGGAATATGGAAACACCACACCCCTCCCAGAGATCAAAATCCCTAGGAGGGGTTCCTAACCACCCCTACCACCTTCCCCCCTTCCCCCGTCTTATCTCACCATCCATTAATGCAGCAGATAGGTGAAGGTAGATCGGATGGCGGTTAGCAGTATGAAAAGAAGTTAGTGGAATTATTCAGATTCAGCTACAAAAGGCAGGGAAAAGGAGCCATGCAAGAGATACCACAGCCCAAATGCGGTCTGAAACAGTCTCACTTACCTATATTTGGTTTACAACTCTTAAAACACTTTTTTTCTTTCTCAGTAAAGCTGTAAGTCAAGTAGTATTACGTGTTTTCATTTCTCAGCCTATAGCCTAATATCTCATTCAAATCCTCCAATTAGTTCAAACCAGTACAGCTGACAACACCAAACTGAGTGGAGTGGCTGACACACCAGAAGGCTGTCCTGTCATTCAGTGAGACTTGGACAGACTGGAGGGTTGGGCAAGAAGAAATTTAATTAAATTTAACAAGGACAAGTGTAGAGTTTTGCACCTGGGAAAGAACAACCCCAGGTATCAGTAAAGTTTGGGGACTGACCTGCTGGAAGGCAGCAAAGGGGAAAAGGATCTGGGGATCCGAGCTGATGGGTGGTTGACCATAAGGCAGCCATGTGCTCTTGTGGCCAGGAGGACCAATGCTATTCTGGGGTGTATTAGAAGGGATGTGGTTAGTAGGTCGAGAGAGGTTCTCCTGCCCCTCTGCTCTGCTCTGGTGAGTGCATCTGGAGTACTGTGTCTAGTTCTGGTCCCCCACCATTCAAAAGGGACATAGAGCTGCTTGAGAGAGTCCACCGCAGAGCTACAAAGATGATTAAGGGAATGGAACATCTCTCTTATGAGGAAAGACTGAGGGAACTGGAGCTCTTTAGCTTGGAGAGGATGAAACTGAGAGACGACTTCATTAATGTTTATAAATATGTAAAGGGTGAGTGCCAGGAGGATGGACCCAGGCTCTTCTTGGTGATGTCTGATGACAGGACAAGTGACAATGTGTGGAAGTTGAGGCATATGAAATTTCATGGAAACACAAGGAGGAATTTTTTCACTGTGAGGGTGACAGAACACTAGAACGGGCTGCCCAGGGTGGTTATGAATTCTCCCTCTCTGGAGATATTCAAGACCTGCCTGGATGCATTCCTGTATGTTCTGGTATAGGTGGTCCTGCTCTGGCAGAGGGGTTGGACTAGATGATCTTTTGGAGGTCCCTTCCCTATGATGCTGTGAATCAATTCAAGCCCATGTTTCTTCCTCTTTCATGTCCTGTGTGGCAGAGGTACTCAAGCTTTGAGCTTTCTATAAGGTAGAAAGTAATTAGAGTCAGGAGATCAGGAAGAAAAAGGACAAGTCACACTCTGTTGATTAGTATATTCACTGAAAAATGAATGTATATTTTCTAATCCAACAACAAAAGGTTTCTCTTTGTTGGTTTTGATATTTTTTTCTTTTGTGTGTGTGTGTGTTTAGGAGTTTTTGTTGGTTGCTTGTTTTTATGTTGTTGTTGCTGTTTTGTTTGAGGTTTTGGTTTGGTTTTAATGCTATGGCTATTTAAGCTAGAACTATTACATTTTGCTGGGAGCAGGAACTCTATCCTGAAACTATGACAAAATTCCAATGACTTCTAAATTTAGAGCTAATGACAATGTCCCACGGCTGTTAAAAAGATGCAATCAACAAAGATCAGACGAACTTATTATCTTCGACAAAGAAATTATTTATGTCTCTGCTGCCACTGTAAGATCTGTCCTCTGGAAGGAGTGGAAAGGCTCCCTGGGCTCTTCTTCAGTCAACAGGGGGAAGAATACTCTCTAAGAGATAATCATGGGCAGAAAAATACCTAGCATGTCTTCAGAGCACTCTGTGAACCCCCAGCTTCTCAGCTTCCCAGAGAACTTATTTATTTAAATTAAACAATTAGAAACCATTTGTTTATTAATAACATACACAAAAAGAAGCAAATGCAAACATATAATATGTATGTAAGATAATAATGTCTTTATAATAGAAACTCTGTAGCTGGAAAAATAATAGACAAATGGCTATATGACAAATAAGGGATCTATGAGAGCTATGCTGAGTTCCCTGTTTCTTTCTGTCTGACCCAAGCAAATATTTGCAGCATACCATCCAACTCCCACTGGCCTTCACTATGCCTTTTGTCCCAGAACCTTAAAGATCTCATCAATCTCAGAGGTTTGCGATTTTGCACCCTTAGCAGCTTTTCGTTCTGAGACATATACTATTATGCTCATATCTAACCACAGTGAGTTATTGCCATAACAACAATGTTAAACAAACGAGTGCAAGGTGAACAAATGCTGTTACTAGAGATCTTGAAGGCAACCGAGAAGAACTTTCATTAATTCTTTTGACAGAACTCCATTGTAGAAAGAAATATTATACATTACTTTTAAGTTAGGAGGACTGTGACTAAACTACAGCCAACCAATAAGAAATAAAATTAGTTTGGAATTATCCTTCTTTAGAAGAAAAATATAAATAAAATTCAGGGTATTTCTTAAAAAAAAAAAAAAGGAGGGCATACACTGAAATTTTTCTAAAACATGTTTTTATAGTGAAAAAAGTGTAGAGACATTTTGGTTGAATTTCTTTTCAATAGAATGGCTTTATTTTAAAAAATGTATTTTGCTAAAATCAAAGTACTGATTGTAGTGAATTTTAAAGGCAAAGATATAAAAGTAATTTATCTGAAATTCTACTTGTGCATAGGACTGATGTGCTAATAGGAAACAAGATGTCTCAATGTTTTCTGAGTAGTATTGTTAATTTTGACTCTTCTTGCTGTCTTTGTTAAGGTCATATCTTATTGCTCCTACTAACAATAGGAAAGAGATCCAGTGTTTTATAAAATGAAATTTCTCACTGTTTTGTTATTGTGTTAAGTTTGCAGCTGTCTGTAATATATTAATTCCTCTTATATAAATATTATGGTATTCCTTGGTATTCAAACATGCATCCAGGTGTGCAGGCTCAGATTTATCCCATCCAGTATATTAATGAAAATGGGACAACTCAATTAGAAGCTAACCTTTAGAGAGGGAGGTTACCTCCTGAGGACCACTTCAGGTGTTCAACCAGTGGAGCTTAGCTGGTTTTGAGGTAAGTAGCTCCCAGGCAGATGTTGGAGATGGTAGTTTTAGTCAGGACTCTTCCTTCAGTCTCAGTATCAATCCAGGTACACAAGCCTTGGTTTGGATCTGGGCCACATTTCCTCTTTAGGCAGAGCACAAACCAGCTCTGTCATATTGCTTACTGCCTCTGAGAGATAGAAAATTGGTTGTTTTATTGCAGTGACTCAATTTTTTTTTTTTAAAAAGTGCTTTCCTGCTATTCTGCGTTTAAAGAAAAAATCTCAAAATCCAGGCTACCCTGAGAATTGTAATTCTTAATTATTACAGCGCAAGTGAATGCACAGCCCAGTACTAAGAAACTGGGTTTTAAGATATTTCAGAAATATTTATTAAGTTTCAATCTCTCTCTCTTGATAACATTGTCAAGACAGATGGTTTTCTGAGGTTCAAGTAGCCAAGATCTGCAGTGTGACAGTGATTACCTGCAAAACAGTACAGTGAGGAGATACTTCCCAAACCACATCAGGTTACTCCCCACAGCAGGGAGCCCCATACACAAAATGAATTCTCATTTGGAAAGTTGAACCAGCTGTTCCTTCTGACTGTCCTACTAGCACCCCTCTCTTTTTGAAGACAGAAGCTCAGGCTATTTGAGATCTGGTATAAATATCTATCAGGTACACCTCTAAGATCAAAGCATCTCTCTTCTGTTTTCTCCTGTTTCCCATTTTACAACTTTATGGATTTTTTTTTTCTTCTCTTTGTGTTCCTTGTTGGCTAAGTTTCTCAGTCTGTGACTGATGTGATGGCATTTGCAAATTTCTTTCTCAAGGTCTAAGTGTCATAGAGCACCCTATAAAGAATTGGACTGCTTTTCTTCAGACTGTGGGTTCCTCTCAGTGTCTATATCTTCAAGATTTAGTAAAAACTAAGCATTATGGTGATTACATTATTTTACAAGTTTCAGTAGGAGTTAGGCACCTAAACAGGCCTGAAAAACTGCAACTGGGTTCTCAACAGCTGCATGGTTAAAAATGTCACACATGGTATGCGGAACATAATGCAGCCTAACATAATAAAAATTGAAAAAAAATATTCCAGCTGCATGCTTTTTCCCTGTGGAAGAACAAAATTCAATTTATGTTATTGTAAAATCAACTATTTCTGTACATCCACAAGAACTGATGCTTTTAAGTATAAGTAAACTTTATCTTATTAGTACAGATTGTGATTCTTCCTTTCATGTTTTGTGAGACTAAACATTTCTTAGTAATATCATGTTTAAACAATAGTACATGAAAACAAAAATCAGAGGAGAGATAGTAAGAGCAGAAATATTTTGGTTAGTGCTTTTGATGGTCTGACTCAAAGCCATGTGAAGTCAGTGGCAAATTTCCCTTGGTTTCAAAAGCTCTTGTATCAAGCTGCGATGTCTTACAAGGAATTACACCACAAGGGTCCTGACACCTTGATAAGTGATTCTTTCATGCTAAAACATTCTTAAAATAGATCAGAAGGCATGCTTTAGAAGAAAACACAAGTTTTGAAGAAGCTTGGATAGACACCTATGTAAAAGATCATCATGGATATATCTAAGCTGTTAGAGGTTCCAATAAGACGTTAAGCATTTAGATAACCAATAAATATCCTGTGTGATTCGGTGTTTAGCAATATTTATTGGTAGAAGGTATGAGAAAAACCTTAAATGTTCTTTCACCTAGGCAAAAGATTGTCAGCTAAAAATCTGCATGTATCTCACTAATAATTGAAAGCATGCACAATTTTCAGTACATCTACTTTTTAGCAGAGGTAACCAAGGTTATTGAAATGGATTTGTAGTTATGAGTAAGAACAAGACATAAGGGAAACTGCTCTGATGTTTTTTCTCTCCTGGGCTCTTCTATGAGTCATTTTGAAGTGGGAAATTTGAAACTAATTCTGAATATCAGGTTATTTGGAATATCTGTCTATAGCAATTCTCTGGTATTGATACATTTTAACCACATTTTCCACTGGTTTTATTTTGACAAAGAAATGTTCTTCTTTTTGCTTCTATTTCTGGTCATCCTGGCAAAGAATGGAAATTGGAAGCTGGCACCTGGTTGCACTCATATCATGAATTGGCTGTAAAATTCATGGCCTTGTTCCTTCATCTAGTTCTAATCACGCAAAACTTGTCTGCATGTGTTGCCAGTTAGGAGGCACAGGTCCAGGAGACAGCAAGGTGAAGTTAATGTTTCAAATTAAATCAGAAATTCTCATCTGATGTAAGCAGCCCTTGTCCCTAACTTCCTAACTTGTTCACTACCAAACTACTTTCCTCTCCTTATCATCAAGGTAACTGAAGGGCAATGTTGCCCCTTCTAGTCAATTTCTACTGTTTGGTCTTACAGATAGGGATTTTTCTTTATTACTCAAACAGTTACAGATATCTGGATGTTGATCTAAGTCCCAGGCTGGAGCTTTGCTGCAAATCAGTTTGATAGTTAAGTGCAAAGTAGGGCTCCACTTTAAGAGCTTTTTTTCTATTATTGTCGTTTTCATGTAGAAGGGGTTAAAGAGTGACTACATATCTGAACCCTAGTACTCTCAATTATGACATTATTTTATGCTTATATTGAATAATTTGCTCACCATTGTCATTGTATTGAGAATAGTGGAACAAATCATGGATCTCTTGTACTTTTTTGCATACCATTCTACCTTGTGCTCCTCTGGTGGAAGTCCGAGGTATGTAATTTCTGAAAAATGCAAAACTGCATTTAAATCTTAATTTATGTTGAATGCTAACCTGCTGAATTAGTATCTGAATTCACACTTTTCTCAACAGGCCTGTCTTCAAAACAAACAAAGCAAACAATTCAGAAGTATTGTGGCTTCCTTATCCTATGCAAACTTAGCCAATGGGGCTAGTCCACTTTTCACACACTCGAGTACCTTAAGACCTCCCTATAGAAAATGAAGACTCAGCTGCATGGGACTTCCTCAGTATTTAGAAATGAGGTATTTACTGTTGTTACAGATTTCTGTTCTGATTCTTTGGAAATTTGTGTATGTGCTTTATCTACAAATATTTTTCGAGAGCATGGTAAAGGAGAAGAAAGTATGAACTGCACTAGCTGATAATCACCTATTAACACATGTGGCAGGAGATTCGGATTCAAATTCTTTCCTGGCTTTAACAGAAGCAGCAGATCACCATTCTATCCAAAGAGATGTTTCAGATACTTATTCAAACAAGATATATAGCTCAGCCCATGTGTCTTGATGGTAAGGCTTTTGAACTGAATGTCAGTGCTCCTCTATTCCAAGCATAATACATATGTCTTAATGATGACAATTAATCTATTTTCTGCTCAGATTCTATGTAAACCATATTTTTTGAATGCAGAAGCTTATTAACTCTTCCTGAAATCCATGTTTCTGCAAGGATTCTCTCTCAGCAGACAAGTAAGATTATGTTGAAATCTGCTGCACCTGGCTGCAGTTACACTTCAGATGTGACTGCAAAAAGTGTGGCTCTTTAACCCTTGCTGGATATGGTCAGCAAGGCTTGAACATCAGTTCTCTGAAGATTTGTTTAGAGCTGAAGCAACTCTGCAGTTTCCTGCTGCATGGGGAATTTGCTTTTCAGCAAAGCCTAGCCATTTTCCAAATCTTCAGGCACAGGTGATTGAAATTATCACAATACTGAAGGCAAAGACCTTCCCAGTCGTTGCTGTGTCTATCAGAGACATCAGTCTTAAACAAATGGGACAGTGGCTTGTTTCTGCCAAAGAGTGGGAGAAGAGATGCCCTTTCTATCAGGAAAATCAGTCTTTAAGCAACACAGTATTAGTTAGCATTCAGATAAGGCAACATGAATACAAATTATTTACTTTTATCTCCTGGGATGGAAGAAGTGGGTGTTTCCATAAATGGCAAAATCTTCTCCACTTTCAGAGTATACTGCTTTTATTTTAGTAATGCACATTTTCTTACACTTTTTTATACACTACATTTGCATTTATTGCATTCTAAATATAAAAACAGATCTGATTCTATCAAGGTCAGAATAGGCTTTGTTTATGTCTTACAAGACTAAAATAAAATGTGTAATTTACAGCTTGGTCTTGCCTTTCACTAAATTATCATTAGAGTTTTTTGCTGGTAAAATGAAATATCACCATTCCATATCATGGTCTTATCCTGATACAACATGGACAGCAGTAGCAGTGACTTGTATCCAGAAATAAGATGCATACACTGAAGAGCAGCAGACACAAACTACTTTTCTTTATTATGCAGCTAAGGAAACAGGAAAAATTGCAGTCAGAATGACCAGGTATATAACAGTTTCCTAAAATTCATATGTGCTAGAAGCAGGCCTGACATTAGACTTCCCAAAAGTTATGAAAAAAGTCCATCAATGTTTGTTTATCTCCTAAGACAGTCTTTGTCTGTTACCAAAGAAAGGCACGTTCTGGAACTTCCCTTCACTTCCTTTGCCACCTTAATTCTCCAAAGGTCATTCAGTTCCTGGGCCTTCAGTTTCATTAGAACATGTCTGTGATAGCAACATGTTGAATGTTTATTGAAGCAGAACTGAAAAGAGGAAGGGAACAAAAGTGTAACAACTGTGCTGTGCATAGGCAATAGTCACACGTGCTGGGAAATTTGGCTTCACAAGGGATGCAGCCCCACTTGCACTGAGAGCTAGCAAAATCCTTCTAGTCACTTTGACAGGACTCCCAAAATTCCATCCAAGAGAAGTGAAGGACTCTTAATTCTGATTCATTATAACTAGCACACATCTGTAAAGGACAATGAAGGCTCAAAATGTAAAATTTGGTTCCACATTTTGACTCTTATTCCTAAAACTTATGTTGACCAAGTCCATGGCTTGGTTTTATTGTTTTGTTTTGGTTTTTAAACCTCTAGAATGTTCACTCTAGTACTTGTATTGATTTTATCTGGTCCATAAGGAATTATTAATGTCAAAGAACATTACAGAAGATGTGCTATCTTTCTGAATTTTACTAGCTGTTTGATATAAAACATTGGCAGTTTAAAGCTCCAGCTGAATTTTGAAGCCATTTGGACAATATATCAGAGTCTTCAGTGGGACTTCTCTGGTTTACACCAGCTGTGAATCTGACCTGAGTCTCTTGGAACAGGGTAATAGTCATACCTAGGAAAACTTTCAGTTGGTATGTGAAAAGTAGCATTAAACTGCCAGTGCAGTCCCGTAGCTTTTCTGGTGGAATTTCTGCAAAGAACACTGTCTCAACACTGTTTTTGTGGCTGCCCAAGTTCTGCTCAAAGCAGCTGCTGTGGCCTCACATGCTTTCAGGGTGGAGTGGGTGAAAGGAGGCAAAATGGGAATACAGCAACATGGTACTTGTGTGCTGGAATAATTTCTCTCAACAAATGGACTGGGAAAGGCAAAGTATTTATCTATCAACATGGAGCCAAAGGAAAGAACACAGGTGACTGTGTCAAACTGATATTACATAGAGCTATGGCAGCTGCGAGTCAAAACAAGTGCACAACACTGTGTCTTGAATTATCACCAGTTCTCTGCTTCTAACCAGATACCTAAATATGCACAGGAAGAAAGGCAATACAAGTAAAAGATGACTGCATAGGATATCAAGGTACTGATGCTCAGTGTGTGGGACCAAGTGCATAATGAATAGACAGCAAAAGTCAGCCCGAATAAGTGTTCAGCACAAGTCTGGCAAACATCTGCTCCACTGAGTGTCCAGAGCATCACCTGAGTACAGCCTCTACCACTGGACATGCTGACAGCCCCAAAAACATTCATAACAGTTTCCTTCAATGATTATAGCATTTGCCCAGGGTCTGGGGTTGACCTCAATAGCAAGGTGTAGAATTTAGCTCTCCTCTTGCTTCTCCTGGTAGTCTTAACATTTTATCTTGCTGACTTAATAAATTAGGTCTAGGATTGCATGGTATTTTGGGTAAAGCAGAAGACTGAAGGCAAAACACAGGATCTAAAATAATCTCAGGCCCTAGTTTTCTACTTTTCCCCATTGTCAGTGCATATGAGACTGCTAGTGAGCTCCTCTCATCAGATACATAAAAACTGATATAGTAACCCAGTAATATTGTTCATTTAATCTGTTCTTGCTAGGAATCATTTTTATTCATATGGAGGATGAATGAAAAAAGACCATTTGAAAGAGGGTACAGTGGCATCTCCCTATCTTGGATTTGGCAGTTTAGCATGTGCAGCAGATCTGCTGTTCTTGTCTGGGTTTGGAGCAGCAGGCATAAATGGCCCAGGTGGAATCATCTACTTTTGAACTGATTTCTGTATTGGCAGAAATTGGAAGCTGATCTCTAATTCAAAAAGTGCATAAACATAAAATCTCTCTCACGCCCACTCCCACACCGAGCTCATATCCTGTTTCCCTATCATTCAGAGAATGAGCTGCAGGTGGATGAATTTCCTAGAATGTGCATTCATTAGTTATCACTGGCATAGAACAGTGAATGAAGGTGGAGAGTATTACACAAGCAAATAATAATGCTACTAATGTGTTCTATGATTAACACTATTAAAATACCATGTGGCATTGCAGAAATGTTGATGTCATTAAATATATGTTAAGGTTTTATAATGAACTTGTTAAGGTTTTATAATGAACTATCAGTGTGATTGGTCCTGTGCAATCTTGGCAGACAATTTTAGAGGAATATGCTCACTTTGCAGCTTTATAGTGCCGGGACTGTATTCTGTGGCAGCAGTAAGGGCAATGGCAAGTATTGCTGTGGAGCCAGGCTTTGGGTGCAGTGCTGTGAGCAGAATGTGTTCTCCGGGGCTGCCTGCACTTTAGTCTGATCTGTCTGCACCCTGATACAAAACTCTGCTACTCTGCATATGGCAGTGAGCTCCTGGGAAGGGAAAGGAATGGCCATGACATACACACAAACTGTGCGCAGAACAGTGCAAAGTGTCTGAACAATGCAAAACTATGAAGGCAAGAGAAAGGTGAAAGTGAGATATGACCTTATATACTGTCTTAAATGTCTTTTGACTGCTTCCCTTTACTCCTAGGTCGACTTAAATTAACTTGAGCAAAGGCCCTTTGCTTCTGAATAATGGTGCTGCATGAACATTTCCTTATAGTCAGGCCCACCCACTTTAAGTGCTTTAAGTTCACAGCACCATTCCCAGCTGTTCCCATCTGCCTGTTCCCAGTTCCAGCTGCTGAATAGGAAAGTCCTAAATTACTAACTCCTGAGACTGTGGAAGCAAGCCTCAAAAGACGGTCCTCAGGATCAAGATCTAGAAAGCAAGGAGGAACTTAAGTGAAAAGCATCTCCCAAACACCTGCAAAATGAAATGCTCAGTGAACTGCCTCACTGTTAAAAGCTGTTCACAGACCAGAGCACCTCTTGTATGGCCCATGCTGCAGTGACGGGAAGAAAGCCTGTCTGGGGACACACCTTTGGGCATATGGCACTACTGGGAGAAGAGATACGAACCTCTCATGTGGTGACTGGTTAATGTTTATTTAGCTAGCAGTAATGAAATCTGACTACATACTGGGGAAGCTGTCTTGTTTACTTGCTGGAAATGTCATTGCATATACAGGACTCAACATAAAGGAAATGAATGCTGTGAAAAGATCTTTATGTTGCCACCAAACCTATGAAATAGGAATCTGCTTTAGTTGAAACACATTAGCATTGCTTACATGGTTTGCTGATTTTTTTAATGCAGTGTGGTACCCGAATTTTACATGAATCATAGAATGGTTTAGGTTGGAAGGGACTTCAAAGATCATCAAATCCCACCCCCCCGCCATAGGCAGGGACCCCTCCCACTAGATCAGGTCGCTCAAGGCCTCCTCCAGCCTGGCCTTGAACACCCCCAGGGAGGCAGCAGCCACAACCTCCCTGGGCAACCTGTTCCAGTGCCTCACCACTCTCACTGCAAAGAACTTCTTCCTGATACCTAGTTTAAACCTCCCCTTTTCCAGTTTAAACCCATTACCCCTTGTCCTGTCATTACAAGACCTTGTGAATAGTCCCTCCCCAGCCTTCCTGTAGGCCCCTTTCAGATACTGGAAGGGCACTCCAAGGTCTCCTTGAAGCCTTCTCTTCTCCAGGCTGAAAAGCCCCAACTCTTTCAGCCTGTCCTCATAGCAGAGGTGCTCCAGCCCTCTGATCATCTTCATGGCCATCCTCTGGACTCTCTCCAACAGTTCCATGTCCTTCTTGTGCTGGGGGCTCCAGAACTGTACAGAAGACCCCAGGCAGGGTCTGACGAGAGCAGAGTAAAGGGGGAGAATCCCCTCCCTTGCCCTGCTGGCCATGCTGCTCTTGATGCAGCCCAGGACACAGTTGCTGTCTGGGCCACATGTGCACACTGCCAGCTCATGTTGAGCTTTTCATCAACCCAGACCCCTCAGGTTCCTCTACCACTTGGAGGAGGAAGTTATCATCAATGCATTCCAGGAACCTCTTAGATTGCTGGTGCTCTGCTGTGTTGTCCTTCCAACAGATGTCAGGGTGGTTGAAGTCCCCCATGAGGACCAGGGCCTGTGAGCATGAAGCTTCTCTTGATCAGGAGGTCTGTAGCAGACTCCTACTATGATGTCCCCTTCCCATGCCTTCCCCTTAACCTTTACCCATAAGCTCTCTGTTTTTGCATTGCACATTCCCAGGTTGAGCTCCACAGATTCCAGTTTATCATTGTTGTAGAGGGCAACAGCCCCTCCCCTTCTCCCCTGCCTGTCCCTCCTGAAGAGTCTGTAATCATCTATCCCTACGCTCCAATCATGAGATCCATCCCACCACGTCTCAATGATGCCAATGATATCATAACCCTGTAGACTTGCAAATATTTGTAATTCCTCCTGTTTGTTCCCCATGCTCCTTGTGTTAGTGTAGAGGCATTTCAATTGTGCCTCTGTTGGAGCTGACTTACTCACTGATTTTCCCTTGCCCTGTTCTTTGGGCACTCTTTTCTCACTTTGTACTTGAACCCTAGTGTCAGATCCCACCTGTCCATGCTCAGACACCTCTGTAGCTATCAGCCTATCTCTACCTCTCATGTCATCACTACCACGTGGATTATCATGTGGTGTTTCCTTGTTGGCAGCTACTACCTGAAGGGGATCTAGTTCATATCTGCAAGACTTCAACTGCTTTATTTTGTCCCCAGTATGCTTTTGGGCAGCATGTTGAGAGCCCTTACTAATCCCCCACTGGCCCCACACTGGTTTTTTCTTCCACACCTTGCCACATGGAATCCTGATGACTTTGTTGCCCTCCCCCTTCTCATCCCATTTAAAGCCCTATCAACTAGCCCTGCAATCTCCTTTGCAAAGACCCTCTTCCCCCTCTGAGAGAGGTGTCTCCTGTTTGGTGTCAACAACCCTGTTGCTGTATAGGTCATACCATTGCCAATGAACCCAAATTTGTGGTGGTGACACCATCCACGGAGCCATGTATTTGAAGACTGTATTTGGCTGCTTAATCCAATGTCTCTGCCATCGGTTGGAATAACAGAAGGAAAGACGATTTGTGCCCCTGAGTCTTGTACCACTCATCCCAAGGTCCTGAAGTTTGTTTTTGGGTTTTGTTTTTTTTTTTTTTCCTCTGTGACCACTAGTCATTATTTCTTCTCCTCCTACTTGGAAGGTCAATAATGGGTAGTAGTCTGTAGAGCACACCAGGCCAGGAATTTTCCTAGCAACATCCCTAACCTGGGCTCCAGGTAGGCAGCACATGTCCCTATTAGAGGAATCTGCCTGACATAGTGGTCTCTCTGTTCCTCTCAGAAGTGAATCCACTCCAACTATCACTCTCCTATTTTTCTTTGTTGCACTAGTAATTATTTTTTTATATTCTGTCCTTTTTCTAGACAGGTTAATGAATAATACCCATGATTTTGTCACATAAGCTGAGTGACTTGATCTCTTGAAGCAGATCAGTCAAATTCTTTCAATCAAGCTTCAAGGCAAGTGTTAATGGGGAAAAATGTAACATTCACCTTTAAGAATATTTTTTTCTCTTTTCAAATAACATTTTCTGTTTCCTCAAGAGGTTTTCCAAAGAGAACTTTCTCATTAAAATATTAATTGGAAACAGACAGAAAAGGGTCATGAACAGTGTCACATATCTATTGAAATCTGCCTAGAGGAATGTGATTACCTCATTTTTCAAATAGGCTTTGTAGCACTGATCAATTTATTGCATTGAAAGACATGTCAAGAAAAGCTTTCTGATCTTCTCTTTGCTCAGCAGAAGTTTTGATGGTGTAGAAATGAACAAACACAGTGAGACTAAGGAGTTTTTAATCTCCTGGGAAAGGACCTCTTCCAAAATAAGGTAAACATTTCTCAGGATTGAAAATAGGGGAGTAAAATTGCCTTTTCTTATTCCAGACTTCACTACTGAGGTTGTATTTTTACACAATGCAATCTAAATATTTTTCAAGGATGCCTCAAGAGGGAAAAAATATATTTCCCAACTCTGTTTGCCTTTGTAACTCTTGTGTCCTACTGATGGCTTCAAGGGCTGGTTTTGGAATAGTTTGGGTCCATTCCTATGCTGTGCTGCTGCAGGCAGAAGCCTGAGCAGATGGTGAAACAGCACGGCAACAGGTTCAACAAACCAAACTCCTGCTTTGATTCACCTGGCCACACAGGAGGAGTGAATCACAAATACAGCTCATTTACACTGTCAGAGGTGGGCACCTGTTTGCTTCAATCCTTCTTATGAGGAGCAGGATTTGTACAGCTTCTTTGCAACTCTGCCTTGCCTTTACCTGGCCAGGTTTTCAGAGAAATCAGAGAACATTTCTGGAACTGCAGCAGCATACTGACACATGGGCAGGCCTCTCACAAGTGTGCTGGAGCTGCCCAAGCATCCTCATAGCATGCTGTTATGTGGTATTGCTTGCCAGTGAGTTATGTATGGCTTGGCCAGTAAGGCCTGATGCACTAATTCAAGAAGACTCCAGTCAAAGGTGCAGACCACATACATCAACCCTCCAGCTGTATGTCAGTCTTCTGGCTCATGCTTGCAGTTTTTCCAAGAGCCTGTTTTCATTCTTTTTTACACCTCTGATCAGGGACTTGAATTTCTTGCAAAGCACCAAGTGCTTCTGTCTGCATACTAAGAACCCTCACCCCTCCTGATTTCAAGTGCAGGGAGGAAGTTAGGATCTCTTTGTTTACTGTGCCAAAGAGTACATACTGTAACAAGTGAATGTGAACATAAGTGTTGTGCCACAATCTTCACTCTGCACCACTTAGGGAAGGACTGGATTTCTGCCAGCCATAAAGGTAATGTATTCATTACCAGTATAAAGGTAATGAAGCCTGGGAACAGGCAGTTCTGGTAGCTGTCTCCTGCAGAGCCCTGTAAGAGCACATCTCATCAGAACCAGGTAAAGAAACTCAGTGTGAATTTGCTTATTCTAGTTTGAGCCTGAAACTGTTTGAGTTGGGTCATCCCTAAGCTAAGGGTGGGATTCACATACCCCCAACCCAGTCTCCATACACTGTCCTAGTGGGACACTGGACTCCTGTGCATTCTGTGTCATACCTGCCAACCTATGGAGATAACTAGGAGAAAACAGGGCAGTCTATAACAGACTGTATATAGACAAATGAATCATCACCAAATGTTTTTACAGCTGTAAAAGCCACAGCTGTAAAAGCCACAGTTGATGTAAGAAAATAGTGTGTATAAATTTGCATTTAGAAATAAATGTCTGTGTCCCAGTGCATAAAGAGACTCACAAACACGTTTTAGTTTGTTTTGCTTACTCATAGATGTACACAGGTAGCAAGCACAATGTGCTAAGATGCTTATGTCGAGCACGCAGGTATTATTGATCTCCTAAGAAACCTCTGCTCAGGTATTTCCTTGTGCTCTAGACCTCTACATTCCTTCAGCACATCAGACTTTCCTACAATGCCTCATTACCATCTGACCCCTTTTGCCACTGAGCTACTTGGAGATGTATTTCACATTTGTGACTTGGTGGGAATCTCTAGAAGTCTCGCCTATCTAACTGCCAGAGGGCTATTTGGAAATTGTCGCTAAAGCATCTGAGAGAGAGGCAGCTAAAGCTGATAAACCTCAGCTCAATCTTGTGTTATTCAACAGACTAATACTGTAGCAGAAATGTGTGTGAAAGACCTGAGTGCTGATCTTGTTTGGGAGCAGAAGACCTCCTGCCCTTCTAACTAATCTTGGTGAACCTTACATAGTGATGCAAGAATAGGAAGTACTTTTGCAGAAACATTACAGTGGTGGGAAATCAGTGAGCTTTTGCTTTTCTTATGTGTGACATTATCATTATTTTCTTAGAATAGAAAAAGATGAGGATGTTGGGGCTGCAAAGGTCAGCTGCTCCAGAAGGGATGGATGTCTTCACCAAAGTCCCATGCAGGCTGGAAACAGCAGACAGAACCCATTGCTTGTTATAGGGCCCACTGACAGACCTAAATAAGGCAGGTCCAAAGGCTGCCCAGAGAGCCCAGCCAGAAGCAGCAGGACATGATACCGGAGATGAGATGACGGTGTAAGACCAAGAGATCCCTTCTTCTGCAGTCAGACAGGGCCAGACACAGGGATGGAGATGGACATCACTGTAGTATCTGTGGCAAGGATCACGAGCCCTAGACTTAGCTGAAATAGGGTCCCAGGACCATGAGCTGGGGTAAAGGGAGGCCTCAGGGAATGCTGGGCAGATTCAGAAAGGTCATCAGTGCCTTCGTGGCTGTGGCAGAGAAGTTTGAGCCCATTTGGTCAAACAATCACCAGGACATGTATGATAAGGACATAAGGCATGAGATGAGCCATATCTGTGAGAAGCTTTGGATGCTGTGATACAGGTACTTCTCCCAACATCTTGGTGCAGCTTTAAAGAGGCTTAAGTTCCTTAAACTCCCATCAATGTGCTCCAGCTGCATGTTTATTTTGAGAAAGGCAGGATAAGAGAACTTTTTGAAGCCTACAAGTAATGCCTTTATAAACAGAATCCTCCTTGGAAGGTGAGGGCTTTGCTAGCCATGGATGAAGTGCCGGATTAAGATGTCTTGAGACTGTTCTGGCTTCAGTCCTTAACATATTTTGAGACCATGTGAAAGTCTATGGTTGCTCTTCTCCTTCAAAAAGTTTCTGAATTCATCGTCTCCATGAGATGTGCTATGGGAATACTAACACAAATTACTCCTAATATAATTTGGTTCTCTGACCAGAATGTATGTCATTATTAAAGCACTGTCTGCTTCATTTAACTTTAAGATTGAATAGAGAGGGCTCAGAAATGCAAAGAAATGAAAATACAAGGAAATTGAAAACAGATTTAAAGGAATCTGCTAAATTAAGGAGAGTATCTGTACTACACAGATTCTCTGCTGACAAGCTTGGAACCCCTCCAAATCACCCAGCATCTAAACGCCATGAAATTCCATTTGTTTATGCACAATCCCTTCATTTTTTAGCACATTTTAGCACAAAGCTTCTAATATTCTAAGCAGCCAGGAAGGAAAATCCAAGCATGTTATGCACAAACATGTCATGCAATGTAGATTATACATTGCTTCCTTTGGGAAAAAAAATAGCTGAACTATGTGAGGAGTTCTATTAAAAGTTGTTCTCGAGGATACTGAGCATTATTTCACAAATATAATGCTCAATCTGTCAAATTTATTTACACATACCTAGGCCTGCTGTAAACATTACAGCATTGGTTACTGCTCTCAACAATTAGTGATGATAACAAGACTGCTTGTTGGAATTTTATTGTGTATAGTCATTCTCATGAGTCTGGCATTTTACTCATTAAAATATCTATTTAACAGACCACAAGTAGGGGGATACAATATAAAAAAAAGTGCTTGGAATTGGCATATACTCAAGATTTTTTTTTCCCTATTAAATTAATGACAATAGTAATGGGAGCAAGATTTCAAAAAATTGTGTTCTCTCTAAGAGACACAGTTAGGCCAAGAATGTGATGCTGGCATGTAGACAAATTCCATTGGTACAAAACTGTAAAACCTGTTAATCTTTTCCAGCTCATTCTGTTTGTACATGCTAGTGGCAATAAAGTGCATGCTGTCATTTGAAAGCATTTATATAAAGGTACTACAAAAATCCTTTATGCAGCTGAAAAATGTATATAGTAGCATAATTATTTTTGGCTCTTATAACAACACCTACTTTTGATGTAAGAAAAAATCTACAGCGCGAGCAGGACCTGCTGCATCTCTTTTAATCAACACATTGAAAGGGCATAGATTGTGATAAAGCTGTTTGCCTCATTAGTTCAATTTGTAAGCAGCATAAAACAGCCCCTAAAGAAAATCATCAAACCAAAATTTTAGAAGTGAGAATGCAAGGGCTGGAGCCTATGAGAACAGGTTACAAGAGCTGGGGCTCTTCAGCCTGGAGAAGAGAAGGCTTCAAGGAGACCTTGGAGTGCCCTTCCAGTATCTGAAAGGGGCCTACAGGAAGGCTGGGGAGGGACTATTTACAAGGTCTTGTAATGACAGGATGAGGGGTAATGGGTGTAAACTGGAAGAGGGGAGATTTAAATGGGGTGTCAGGAAGAAGTTCTATACAGTGAGGGTGGTAAGACACTGGAAAAGGTTGCCCAGGGAGGTTGTGGCTGTGAATTGATCATGCAAAATTATCAAGGCAGGAATTATAAAATATGTAGTTATTTAATTTGCAAAAGCCCCACCCACAATCTATGTACAAACTAGTTAAATATAGGTTCTAATTCGGTTGGGAAAAAATCTTCACAAGGATGCCTACAGGCAATTTAGTAATTTAGAAAAATCAGAATATTGGAAAAGTTTAGCCACAAAATGACTTTGCCGCACTTATAAATAGGCAGCCTGGAGCCCTAGGGGAAGTCTGTTTTACTCACAGCAGTGGAGTAAAATTCAGAGATAGTCCCTTGCTCCTTTGTGGCAGTGCTGGAACTGCTCATCATCTTGCTAGCCGTTGAGAGGCTTCCAGATCTTCCCAGGCTCTAGCAGGGTGCTGGGAAAGAGGCAGATGATCTCTGATCTGATCCTGGTTCCTCTTGGCACAGAGGTTTGCAGAGGTGCAGGCAGGATCTTTTGCAGGTGTGCAGAGAGCACAATGTTGGTGGCACTTCTCACCACGGTGTGAGGCACTTAATGCCTTCTCCTGGAAAACCTGACGCACTTACATTTCCAGGTAGTTCAAGCCCAAAACATTAGGACTAGGGTGGTCTGAAGCAAGAGGAAGAGCAGAACACGTTGTCCAAGCTGAGCAGTCCGTAGAGCAGCACACACTGAAGTAGAACAGTGATGCAAAGACAGTACAGAGCAGCACAACTGCTTGCAACTTGGCTCCTATTACCTCTAAACACCCATGGGTACCTGTTTATCACTTTGGGAGGGGCCATAATGGCCCAAGCTTTTGTTTTCCACCTGCCCTTGCTTCCCCGTTAGCAGAAAGGTGGGGCAAGGTAGGACATCTAATAGGCCTATTAGCCTTCCAGGACAGGCTGCTCCCTCCCTGGATGTGTTCAAAGCCAGGCTGGATGAGGCCTTGAGTGACCTGTTCTAGCGGGAGGTGTCCCTGCCTATGGCAGGGGGTTGGAACTGGATTATCTTCGAGGTCATTTCCAACCTGAACCTTTCTATGATTCTATGAAATCATAACATCACTTCTCAAAACATACCTCCTCTGTCTCCTAGGGATATGAGTAGAAAAAAAGAAGTGTAAGAGGCATGGTAGAAATGCCTTGGCTAAGAATTTGGTCACTTTTTCCCCAGATTAATGCCTTGAGTAGAAAGCCACCAGTCATGGCATGACCCCAGCTCAGAGCATCCACCAACTCCAGAGGAGCAACCCAGAGAAAGAGTTAATCCTGCTCCTGTTGAGGCTGAAGTGTTAGTGCCCTGGGTCAGGTTTGACCCTCAGAGCCAGGGCAGCACCAGGAATTCTCAAAGAAACTTCCAGGCAAAAGAAAATACTTGTGAAAAAAAAAAAAATCTATATTTGGAACCACTGTAAGAGATCTTAGTTTTCAACTACACTTTCCAGCGGTTATGTCCTCTTGTTTCCAAGGAATTCAGATAATGCAACCCAGATGCTTCACATTTTTTTTCTATCAGGAAATTTCTGTCTGTTTCATCTCAAGGTATGATTTGCCTTCAGCTTTCTAACCTGTAAATAAATGCAAAACCAAAGTGAAAATGAAAATAATTTAAAGTAACAAACTTCCCTTCCCGCCCTCCAGAATATTTTAAGGTTGATGCAACTTTCTCTCATCGTTTTGCTGATATTTGATGTTGGAGAAAAAGTAAACAATGCTCTCAGAAAGAGACTCATTTAAAAGTAGTACCTTTTAAAATGCAAAACCACTTTTCTAACAACTTTACCTCCTGCATTTTAAATACTGAAGTCAAGCTACGTTTAAAAAAGTTTGTTTGATGCATTCTGCAGAATGCTATAGATCATTTGGTTATTTCCACCTGTGCAGACAGTCTTTACATCTCAAAGCCAGAGATGTTTAGAATGCAAATAAACATGATGAGGATATTTTTTATGAAGTTTATACTGTGGATTTTATGATCCATATTTAAGAATATGTTTACCAACTAGCTCCAACTAATTTAAATAGAATTCAGATTTGTAAATCCTTTAAGAGCCTAAATGGTTCTGTGGGGTTTCAACTTTACTCCCTCTGGTTGAATTTATGTTGACACTGATAAATCAGGGATTATAGCATTGAAAACAGGAACAAAAAATACCACTCAAATTTAAGTGAGAGCTGGGGCTAGAGAAGGGGGTTCAGTAACAGTCACCTACACCTTTCAGTGATTCTTGTCCAAAGTCTAAGGAAAATTAAGTTTGAACTCCCAGAGGGAAAAAAAAAAAAAATCCAAACTTGTCATGGTCCATGTTCCTTGCAATAATTCTGGTTTAGGGTTTTTTTAAACTGGAAATAGAAATAGCAAAAAATGCCATAAGACAGCCTGCTCTGATGATCCTAACAAAATAAAGAAGAGAGGAATTACTGGAAATTGCAGTCTAAAACCTCACCTAGTAAAGTGACCCAGTTCAGGAAACTGAGATGAATTTCAGTTACAGCTGAACAGCTTTTTTCCAAGTTGCACAAAGCTTCTGAATAGTCAGGTCTCTGAATTTCCTCTTATTTATGAAAGCTTTAAAATATATCTATTTATGCTTAATAACATCAGGTTTTATTATACCTTAACCAACAATTCAGGCAACATAGAAAGTCTAGCTTGTAAAAAGGTCACAGGATCACGTATCACATTTACTGGCTTTGGGCAAAACTGAAGTTCTTCCCTTTGACTCTTGAAGGCTGTTAGGTTTCCGTGCTGCAAAGACCAAACACCTTAGAATAATTCTCTAAGGGTCACAAGCCAGCTGTTCATTCTTACCGCCTATCAGCTGCAAAACTCAAACCAAAACACTGTTGTCCCATGCTACTGTTGCATTTGCTACCACTTCAGCAAAACTGTTCCACCCCGTTCATTTTCTGCTTGACTTTTGCATGAATTCCCTATATTCCCTATCAGGAGGTTATATCCAGCCAAGTTCAATGGCAGACATTCACCCATCAGCAAACGCAACCACTTCTGAAATTCTGCTTGGCTGAAATACCTCCCTGTGAGGTGAGTGAGATAATAAATTCTTCTTCCTTGTGGCAAAATTTTTGCTTGAGTCTGTTCCACATCGATCTACAGGGCTAAGCTAGTTAAGAATACCAACAACAGCTGCAAGGGCTAACAGGCTTGTAAACTAATTTCCATAATGAAAAATCTGCATCAATGTTAACTAATTAATTTGGCGGAAAAAAAATGTTTGAAAGAAAATATATTCTTCCCTTTTTAAAACAGTAAAATATGTGGAAAGTTTGTGTGATCACTTTACTGTCAAAAAGGCTAAAGGTGGGGGGAAAGATTAGTACTATTGTACTATAAAATATGATGATCTGAAAGAAAAATGTAGATTGAATGTTAGGAAAATTTGAAATTTGATCCAGTAATACTGCGAATCCTTTGTGCAGAAATATTCAGACTTTAGTTTGTGTACAGACACATCATGGAGGGAATTCAGTTTACACAGGACAAGGGCTAGCAGGGACAGATTTTAAAGATGGAGATAGTAGAGAGTAAGCCCTGAGTACCGGGCAACTATATAAATCCCTCACACCAGGACACGGGCCAGCCACTCACTACCTGTGCTTCAAGTATGTTACACACCAATGCCCCATCACTTCCCTCCATCAACATAAATCACACATTGCTCCCCGGTAGATTAATAGTTGCTATTACTCTTGTCCACAAGGACAAGGATGTGATAATAACAAGATTAGACCAGGAGTGGAACCAGAAAGGAGTTCTAACAGGTTCAGAGTGGTTCCCTTCAAAATATTTTACACCTCTGACCCTGAAATGGCAGAGAAGAGCAGGGTTTCTATCTGACAGTCATAGATTTCCTTGTTGTGATTTGGACACGAATTTCAAAGAGCACCCTATCCCTCCACCCAAGGGCAGATGGCCAGTGTGGACTGAAAAAGACACTTGACTGTTTGTGGCTTTAGGCATTTTGCTGCCTGACACATCTCATCTTTTACTGACCTAAACTCAGCTTCTGCTGTTGCTTCAGGGCACAGATGGCTGTCTGCACTTTGAAGATAAAAATATTATAAAAGGCAAACACCTCTGTGATTATTTACATACAGATTTACATCGTATCAGTCATTGACATTATAGCAATCCAAATTACAAGGTCAGCAAAAGGTCATTTATACCTGAAAAGAGTGTGTGACTGAAAAATATTCTACCAAGCTCAAGCTGAGTTCAGGTAGAACAACTGGTAGATATCACACAGCCTTTCCTCAGATAAGAGACATGAAGCTTTCAAAACTGCAATGAAGTTGTTACACACTGCCTTCCTGTGGCTCCTGAAAATATTTTCACTGCACAGCAGTTGTGATCCATTTACAAAGCAATCCTCTCCCTCATCTTATGGCGATTTAACAGCCCTATTCTGCTAAATTCTTTACATTCTAAATCTGCAGGTAACTCTTAAGTTCCTGGTGCTACTCATAATAAACTCAATAAGAAAAAAAGAAACAACGACATAAATTTTAATGACACAGGATCAGATCCTGCAGAAAGGCATTTTATCAGCTTTCAATTTTTTTAGAACTATTAATGAATGTAGGAAATAAATATGTTTACTTGATATCCTCTCTCAATACACATATAATCTATTTTCTTTGCTCCTTCTTTTTAATAACATATAATTTTTATGTATTTGTTGCCTTTTTTAGTCTCCCATCCTATTTCTGAATTGCTCCTTAATTCTTCCATGAAAGGCTAAGTTCTCTTCCTTTCTCAAGAAAATTTGTGGTTTAAGAGTGTGGATTCTTTTTAGCCCACATTTCCGTTCAGCAGTATTTTAGTTCTGCCTTGCATGAACAAATTCAGAGCTATTCACAAATAAATGCAAGAAAAGACCTCTCACTGCTTCATTTTCCCTTAGAGAGAAGAAGAGTCACTAAATAAGTGAACTCTTTTCTTTGAGAGCCAGAGTACATTTTCCAAGTTAGTAGCAGTTCTCAGGGAATTACTTGCAGTAATTTGCCCAAGTTTCACGGGCCAGTGGGCATAGGGTAAACTTGGTGTTAGCAATCAGAGAAGGAAACATATTTCTCCTTCAAAGAAGCAAAGATAGTTGGAGGAAAGCATATATTCAGTGGAAGAGTTGTATCTAGGGAAAGAAATGCCCAAAGAGAATAACAAATATCAGCAGCTGACAAACTAGTAGCTTCGTCTAACTGAAAAAAAAAAAAAAAAGTCCAGTTAAATTTTGTGTAGTGGTGGGACACCATGAAGCAGCATCTCTGCATTTGCGATATTGCATACTGAACAGGACCCTACATCAAAAATGTGTTAAGCATTGTAAGGAATTAAGAGACCATTATATACATTTAAAAAATTAAATGGTTGAGCACAAAATGTTTCCTAATAAAGAAGGGCAAAATCTTAGGCTATAATAAAAATCACTATGAATACAAGAAAAAGGAGGATCTATCTTGTGTGATGCCAAAGGTTATAAATAAACCCAATGGATTAAACCTAGGAAAGGAGAGAAGGATGGTGAATATTAGAGTAAAATGGAAGTTGAAATATTATTTTGTTCTTTGGGAAGCATTTGAGAAGAATATGTAATGTAGGAGATATACATACCTTTTTAAAGAACAGACCAAGTGACCTAGTAAACATTCTCACTTGGAAGATTCTGACAGTTCTATTCCAAGAATGAAATGTCATTAATCTCAATAATATTACTACTTTCAATAAAGAAAGGTAATCTGGCACCTTGTTCCTGTTTAAAAAA
>VWZI01002419.1:320031-331708 GCA_013396835.1 Psilopogon haemacephalus
AGAAAAAAAAAAAAAAAAAAAAGTAAATTATCATTATCTGAATTACTTTGGATAAGAACTCAAAGAACTGAAGCATTTTAGGACATCACAAGTCATCCTGCAGTTTTGTAGTCCCTGCAATGTGACACATTTACTTGCAACTAGTATCTGCAAAAAGATGCCAGGTTATTTCATATCATCCATGTGAATACTTCCATTCTTTCATCCTCTCTTTGCAGAACTTCTGGGGAAAATAATGCTCATTGTCAAATACACTTCAGTGTGCTAGGCCAAAGTTAATTACACAGGATTTTGGCTGGCTTAAACATGCTTAGGATCCAGCATGTGACAATGCTCACTATGCAGGAAATGAATGATGAACACTACTCTACTAATGCATGAAGTAACCATTAACTCAAGGGCGGTCACTGAGAAAGCTATAAAGGAGGCAAAATCAGTAGAGCATAGACAGTATTTGCTAAGTGCCAGCTGTTAGTCCTGGGTAGCAAGTTAATTTTTAAAGGAAGAAGTTGCCATAAGACAGTCATGCATGCTCCCACAGCCCCCAGATGGATTGCATCTTTCTGGGATGTGGAACCCAACATCGGAGCAACAGTAATGATGGTGCAAGCAATTTTTCTTCCTGAGCATGTCTGTTGCCTTTACCCATGTTTCTACATTTTATGATTCCTGCTTCCAGATGGCAATTTATGATTTAGCTGAATTTAAAAAATAAAAAATTCTAACTTTTCTCCATGTTTTGCAGATACATTCATTCATTCAAATGCTGCTGAAAAGGCACAGGCAGTACACAAAGGTGTTTTTTCCCAGGCACAGTTTTACCTGTGGTGGTGCAGAGAAGAGACTCTTTTTCTTTCCCTCCTATTTTTTGACTGTCCGATAATACATACATATTTACCATGCTATGTGGAAGCTCAGCCACTATACACAGAACAGGATGATATCTGTTACTAGGTTTCCATGTTGCAGTTCATTTACTTCGGTTTGCTTCAGCATCTGTTTTTGAAAATAAATTAATTTAAGAGGCTGGTTCCTTTGCTTGCAAAATGTTTTAGGACAAACTTTGGGTAATCAGTCTGTAATAAACTCATCTTAAACCATTTCTTTACATCTCCCATTATGGGGAGATTAATGTGTGCTGATGATGACACTCATGAAGCACTCATGACCTGATAGCATTCATGACTTTTAAAAACTAGATTTCTAGCCCATGTACTCTAACTCATATAGCCAAAAGGTTTGAATGTATGTTTTCTTGTGCATATAAACACTTTAAGATACTGGTGTCTGCATTTCTTTTCTTTTAGCCATCATGACCGAATTCACTCCAGTTGATGCTCAGACCCTATTGATGGCTATGCTGATGCCCTATATTTGTTCTTTGTAAAAATAACTTGTCCAGTGTATTACTGAAGTAACTTGCCAGTAATTTTTAATGTAATGTGCATCTTTAGAGCTAACTTGGTACAGACAATGCTTTGATTAAACTGTCTTTGAACTTCTTGTCTTTCTTATTATTCCGCTACCCACTTCCTCCCCCCAGGTAAGTAATTGTCAGAATTTCTAGAATGTATTGGAAACTAGGCTAAACACCACGAATTTGATTATGCAGTATTTTGGAAAAAACATAGATGAACCTCTAAACCAGAGTGTTGTTGCTCTAGCGGGTGTCTAACATGCCTTCAGACTGTGCATTAACCCTTACACTGTGTAATTGTGTATGTTGATATTCATGTTCTTTAGCAAATTCTGAGTAGTGCAATATATAGTGCAGAAAGTGCTTCTATCTCCTAGCAAGAGATACTACTTTCATTTTCTGTGTGAATAACTGGCTGTTTAGGTCTTGAATTAATCTACATAGGTTACCTTTCATGAGTTAATTGGAGGTCTGCTCTCATTAAGTACCATCTGCAGGCAATGTAGAGTCACTTCTGAAGTATGATTGCTTCCCCCACACCTAGTACTCAGGATTTGAGATGAAATGTAGAGGTTCCTGAAAAGTCAGTCAATAGCAGCTGCATTCTTAAATAGGCACCTCAGCTAAATGCCTGAATATACTTGGGTAGACTGCCCCATGGCATTCAATTCTTACAACTTTAACCACTTATGTGTTAAATCTGTGGATCCAGTTATGTGTCAATGATTTAGTCATTAGACGGAGGAGGTTTCTTCTGGCAAGGGTAAATCTACTAGATAGATGTTGTACATAGATGGGATGAGTCATGCTCTAGAGCTTTCTTTCTTTTTCTGTCAATGATAAAGAATGTCTGGAGTAACTACTTTGGAGCAGAGACCTAACTTTTAGATGGCTGAGAAAAACTCCATCCTAAATGATAAAGAAAATCATCCATCTGGAACCTTAATAGTAATCCTTTATCTTACCCAGTACGATAAAATAGGTAATAAGATGCAAGCTTCTTTGCAAGTATCATTTATAGCTATTAAGCTCTGATTTTCCTGAAGAGTGGGAAAATAGCTCAGTCTTCATTGCCATGAACTCAATTACTTTTATCTGAGATGAACAGTCACTATAGTAATTTAATGTGATGCAGCAGGTAACTTAGATAGTAACTGAACTGAAACTGAACTTGCAACTTAGTTGTGATGCCATGACAGAGGACAAAAGTAGACTTAAATGTAGGTGCTTTGAATGCATTAAGAGAAAGGATGGAGAAAGGACCAGTATTGTTTAGGTATGGGATAAAGATTATAGATTTAAGGAAGATTTTAATGTTCCCAGGCCTTGACCATTTTTAAAAAAATACCAATCTGATTATCTTTTACTTTCTGGTTAAGTTAGGATATCTACAACTTCTCTGAAAGATTTCTCAATTCTGCTCGGTTGGTTTCTTCTATCTCACTACAAGTCAACTGTGCTGGGTTGAATCTAACTTTTTTTTTTTTTTTCCCCTGACTGGTTGTTTCTTCCATATGGGAATTTAGTTGTTGGATTGCTGTTTTGTTTTTTGGGTTTTTTTTCTTTCCCTGCATCCTAGGCCATGCCTCTGGTAGACCTGTAGGCTATCTCTGTCACGGTAAGCAAAAATGAAACACTTAAAAGAAGATACAAGCAGGTCTCTAGTAGGATTTTGAAGAGGCCGTGCATACTGAACTTGCACATAATTTTAGTGAACATCAACACTCACATATATAAATATGTGCAATTTTCCTGCAATTTTTCTGCAATTTTACCAGTGGTATGTATACATACATGTCACACCAATGAAAAGCCTTGTTGCTACATGACTCCTGCAAACAAGAGCAATTGAGCAATTGTGCAGCCCCATTTGGAGGATTTTTTTTGGGGGGGTTATCAGTCTATCTTCCTGATAATCTGATAATGTTTTGGAGTTTTCTTGGCAGCAAATTACTCCAGCATAATCTTTCTGCTCATATCTAAGCAGTATGGAAATATTTACATGCAAGAAAAAGCTGGTTTACACAACAAGAAAGTTATACATTAATAATCTCACAAATCAAATAAACGGCATGTTTTGGATTCAAGGCAATTACTCTGGCCTAAAGAAGGTGACACAGACCAAGTCTACAAAAAGTTAATCAGTAGCTCTGGACAAGTTCTTATAAAACAATCATGAGGCAAGACTCAGCTTTCTGTCACTGCTGTGGATAGGTGTTGCATGCTTTACAATTAGTCATGTGAACATTTCCTCCTGTGCAAAGGTGAGTCAGATATTTAAGGGAAGATCTGAGCAAAATGTGCATTATTTGACTCTAAATATATTCCTAAGATACCCAGAAGTGTTTTCTAGATAATTATGTGTTATAAAACTCTTTCAAGTAGCAAATAAAAGGTGATCTACTAAATACGGTTACAAAACATTTGCATATCCTGCAAATTGGAAGTGATCTTTGAATGTTGATTTTGAAAATTAGTTATTACTTGCCTAAGCTTTTCTTAAAAAATTGTTATGCTAAACTCCCATGTCAAGGAATAGGAGATTCTATTGTCTAATTCATTATTAAGTGCCTCTTTTATCTGAGAGCATGTGAATTCAGAAGTGATATGACAGAAGAGAAAGAGATGCTTCTTATAATTTTTTCATTAATGATATAATTATTCATAGAATTCCTAGGGTTTTCCCAGCTTTCATGATCTTTCCTCTTTTCCAGTAAATGGATCATTTCCTTTATGTTCAGAGAACCATCAGTCCTAGTCGCTCAACATAAAAGCAAAAAAAAAAAAAAAAAAAAAAAAAACNGGCTTTTGAACTTTTTAATCTCTGTCTTTCTGTCACATTCTGTTTGTTTCATAACAATCTGGTTACAAATGGTTTTGTTAGCAAGTTCAAGTACTTGTAGTTGGGGCTGAAAGACAGAAACAGAAATAAGTAATTCACTCTGTACAGGCATTCCACAAGTTCATTTATCATCTTTATATAGGCAGTTTCCAAGTGAAGTTGAACATAGAATAAATGGTAATGGTACTCAAATGACTAGCCGAAGAGTATTAAAAAATACCCTCAGGAAATTCTATTTCTATAGTGCAAAGAATTAAACTATTGAAAATCAAATATCATCTAGACATGAAATTTTCATGGAAATTGCCATTTCCCAAAGCTGTTCCTTTAGGGCCTAAAAATATTGGGCATTGCCATGTTGATGTGTAGCGTAGTTTTTATAATGTGCACAAACATTTTAAGACTATGTGAGATAAATAACATATGAACCCAATAAACCATGAACAGTGCTGCCCAGAATTATCATTTCACTTGCCATGGGTCTTCCTGAATTTATTTTGGCACTGCTCTTTATGACTCTAAGTAGTTCTTCTTAAGTCTTTAATATGTAGATTGCTAGTCTGGGAAGACACTTACCTTTTCTCTACTACTTTGCAATCCAAATGAACTGCTACCCCTGCATCTTTCAGAACTCATTTAAATTCATTTCTCAAGCAGGTGAAGCAGTTCAGAGGCAGTTTACAATGCAGATTTTCCTTAAGGACACATTCATCTGTGTTTGGCGCGGATACTCACTGGCATGGCACACAGCTTGTAAGCTCCCTCCTACCCTAGCCCCTGTAAAAAGCTTTTTTTTTTTTTTGTTTGGTTTGTTTGTTTGTTTGGTTTTTAATTCAAATTCAGGTAGTCATCTTCACACAGCATGTGCACGATCTACTTTAGTTATCACTTAGTAAATAGGATTATTAATTTTTTGGAAGGTAACAGACAGTGGGATCTGTTTCTTCGAGCATTCTAATAAACAGAGAATCCTATCTGTTCGGATAGTCTGGGGTTTTTTAAGAGATTTTAGAAATGCATAAAGACTTTGTGAAACTGGATTTACAATTACTTGTGTTATTCTTCTTAATAAGGAAATAAAAAAATTCCCTTGGTTTGATTCCCCTACCACTCTGGCAGAAACAAATAAAGAAGCTGCAAAAATTGTATGTGAGACAGCAACAGGTAAAAAAAAAATCAAATTAAACCAAAAATTGAGAAATGTCAGGAGCCCTTAAATTTCTTGTAAAACAAGGCAAAAGCTGATCATAAGCGTTTAGCACCAATATCACAGAGCATCCTTCCAGTGCATGAATAGTTATTACAAAGCTGTAATGAGTTTTTACTCTCCTTGACCTCACAAGCAAGGTGGAGGGGTTAAAAAGCAGACTTAGCAGAGTTTTGAATGCTCATGGGAAAAAAAAGAAAATAAAAAGCTCATTTAACTGCAAGGAGGTCTCAGAAAAAAATTATTGAGATAAAAGTCCAAATCAAGTTCAACACATACAAAGATGAAGAGAACAAAACCATATCAATCAAACACAACTTGAAGTACTGCTGGATGGGAATCATTTGGTAAAACTATTTTTTGATAACAAATGTCAATTTGTTAAAAGGAAAAAAAAGCAGAGGACCAGTCAGAAGCTAGTAGGGAATTTATACTGATTTTCATGTAACTCCACACTGACTAGTCAAATCCTGTTTCTCATAATTGGAATTGTGCAGTTGCAGCCAAAGAAGCACTGGCCTGCCTTCCCCTGTCTGCTGCAGTCCAGGGCCTGCTGTGTTCAGGTAAGACAGAGCTGATGGTGATTTTGCCTGAAGAACACCGCCTATATCTGCACTTCTTGTCTCCGCTGCACATGTAGAGAGACAGGAAAGTACACTCACAATTTCAGTCACCTCAGGAGGAGCTGCAAAAGCCTATTTCCAGACACTCCCTTTCCTGTCTTGTCTGCCTTCTTTCAAACAACCTGTTGCAAAGCCATAGCCAGGAAACAAAGCCTCCTCCCTTGCAAGCTTCACATGTATCTTTGCTTGAGGCAGTGATATATCTCTTTATTTGAGGTGAAGGCCAAAATTACCAAAGATAGTTTATTAGTACTCAGTATCATGTGTCATGTTTTTAACTCATATTATTCTTAGTAACTGCAGTTAATAAAATCGTCAGTATTTTAGAAAAATGTGGGTAGAGAACATTAACATGGATTTTACATCAATCACGTGAATGACATCCAGGTGGATTACATTTCCATAATGTAAATTATGTGAACCCACAAGGATGATTGGATGGCTAGAGCACCTCCACTATGAGGATAGGCTGAGCCTGCAGAAGACTCTGGAGGAAGGACCTCATAGTTGCCTTCCAATACTGGAGACAACCTACAGGAAAGCCAGAGAGGGACTTTTCATAAGGGTGGACTAGGAGGAATGGTTTTAAGCTGAGGGAGAGTAGATTTAGGCTTAGATTTTAGGAAGCTGCTCTTGAGTATGAGGGTGGTGACACTCTAGAATAGGTTGCCCAGAGAGTTTGTGGATGTCCCTTCCCTGGAGGTGTTCAAGGACAAGCTGGGTGATGCTTTGGCCAACCAACTCCAGTTGGGAGACATCCCGGCTTATGGCAGGAGAATGGAGTATACAACCCTGAGGTCCCTTCCTACCTAAGCTGTTCTATAATAAAAGAAAGATTCTGGCCCATAGATAAATTCTTGCACAAAAAAAAAACCTCCACAACCAAACAAACCCAACTAGCCAAACAAATAAACCACCCCCAAACCCCAAAACAAACAAACACCACCCCCCCCAAAAAAAAACCCAAAACAAACAAAAACAAAACTACAAACAAACAAAAATACTAGTAGCAACAAACAAACAAAAAATTTTGACAGCTGAGACCAAGAAGCAGGATTTACTGGGATCTAGTGGTCCTAGTATCCTAAAGAGCAAGAATTTAGGAATACAGGGTAGACTGGTAAGTGCTCCTTGTACTCTCCAGTATTTACAACGGCAAGAATGCAAGGTGGTTTCATTAACTTCCTACCTTGCTGTGGCCAGGATGTGTGCTTCTCCTTCTTCTTCCTACATGTGCTTTGAACCATGTAGTAAGGATTCTTTTTCTAGATAGCCACACCAGTGCACATGGTTTCAGTGAGCTTACTCTTACTTGTGTGCTAAAGACACAATCCCAAATGAATGTGGGTTCACTGCTATCAGTTTTGGGCTAGATAAGCTTTAGAAGCATCCTGTGCTATTGCTCTTGGTTTAAGCTGGAATATATTTTCCCATACCTTTTTGTCCTTGGGCTGGTTGAGGGAAGGGTGTCTCTTGCTTTCCTCCTTTATTAAAGATGCTGCTTTCAATATGTACCCATGAGAGATAGAAATATATATTTCTTCACATAAAACCATTTTACTCAGATTGCTTTTAGCTTTCACATTCAAAGATGTAAACTGGAAGTTCCTTGGCACAGATTGGCATAAAAGACAATGAGACATGAAAGGCAATCAGATAAATAAGAAAATTCTTATTTATTAATTTTTACAGTGCCTATTGGAAGCTTGGCAAGTGATTAGAAAGATTTAAATATAAATTAGATCTGTCATTCTCAAAACTAAAATGAGTTATTCAAAGTTGTAGGGGAAAAAAAAAAAAAAAGCAAAAGAGCAATCTATATTACCATTAAAACCTTAGATGGAGCACGAGTGAGAGGTAGCCTTGCATATGTTAATGTGCCAGAACAGGAAAATTCATATCTGCAGGAGTGTAGTACTGTGTCCAAACTAAAAGCTCTGCAGAGACAGCAAGAACACAGCTGCTCTGCAGAACTGAGCATGGGACCAAAACCTGCTGGTCTGATCCATGTGGGTCTTTAGGCTTAGAAGGTAATGTACAGAAATATCCCAGGCGGGCACCAGCTCAGGCCCTGAAAGTAGTCCAGACAAACTAGAAGTGATCTGTGTTGAACAGATACACTACAGTTTTTCATGTTTTACCACTTTTGAGATCCAGGATGGTGTCTGCATTTCATTGTATCATGCACTGTATTGTGTATTGTATTGTGCACTGTATTGGCGCCCAGTGAATGGACAAGGAACAATGGGTACAAGCTAGAACACAAGATGAGGAGAAGCTCCTTTACAATGAGGGTGATGGAGCACTTAAACAGGCTGTCCAGAGAGGCTGTGGAGTCTCCTTCTCTGGAGACTTTCCAAACCTACCTGGATGTGGCTTGCTTTGGCAGAGGGTTGGACTCAATGACCTCTGGAAGTCCCTTCTAACCCCTAGCATTCTATGATTATGTGTACTGTAAGCTTCTTTATTTGGAAATAAGAGGAAACTCTTTGGTTTCTGTTATGTAATGCAGCCATACCCACAGGACAATCAAGTGCCTCAGTGAATGGTGGGAATTTTCAGAACGACTTGAACTGCTGTAAGGGTCTTGTGTGTTCAGGCGATACTTCCACTTGGTACGTTTATGCATACACAGGAGGGAAAATATTCTCTCAGGCTAAATGACATCATGTTTCCAAGCTTCCTGATTTTGATATATGTTTAACCTACATCCTGGGGCAAGGTGTGGGAGTGTCTTTTCCCCAGGAGCCTCGGTTATACAGTAAGAAAACCTGGTGACAGAGGCCACAATGAGACTATGCATATTTAGATCAGGGCACACATGCTCAGAAAGTAAGATTTAAGGATTTCTGTAGTACATGATAGTTGATCAGATCTAACACAGACGTCAGACCTAGAAAAAAGTAGTTTTACTAGCAATTAAAGTAACTCATTCATCAAAAGAGAATGCAGGCTATAGTTGATCACCCATCTCTGTGGGTAGCTGGACCCTGTACCAGATGGGAAGCCTGCATAGAGTTATGCCAAAGTTTTCCAAGGCTTTAATGCACTGCTCTGCTGACAGATGAAGGGCCAGGAAGGTGGAATCAGACCTTCAGCAGACCAGGGGATGTGTGGAGAAAAGCGAAAGGAGCTACCACATCCTCAGCTCAGCTTTCTGCCTCCCACTGGGTAACCTTAGTTTTTCAGGCCTTTCTACCAAAATCAGTGTTGAGTTTTGCCACTTTAATGAAGGAATCAATTGGTCCATGCTTTTCATTCTTGGGGCAGCAGAATTAAGTTTTTGCCTAGCTTTGGCTCTGCCTTTTTTGCTCCTTCTGCCTTTGCACATTATACACCCTATTTTATTTTTTCTTTTTTTTTAACATCCAGTGCTATAAACTCGGTGTTTTTACTTATCTTTACTGGCTTCTCTTCACATTTGGGAAGCCATTTCCTCTTGTATTAGCTGTGGCTTTTCCAGTTTTTCATCTCCTGCTGCCTCACAGACAGAAGGAAGACCCTCCAATTTCTGTTATATTGGAGTGAAGTCAGGAGTCACCCAACAGCCATACTCATAACCTGGAGGAACATAGAAGCATTTAGCACCAAGTTATTTGGTTGAATCCAGCTCATTCAGTAGCAACTGGAAACTGTTAAGTGTCTGCTGACAGGCTGGCAGCTGTGGGGTGGGACACTGGTTGCTTTTCATCACAAACAAATAGACAGATGTCCACATCATTAAAACACAAACAAAACTAATGCTTTTGCTGGCAGTCTCAGTAGGGTACACATTCAGCACACAGGAAACTGTATTAGCACTGATCAGTGCCCACATAGATGACCAATAATACTGCAGTGAATAATTTGCAGACTTCTGCACCCTTTTAGATGTGCTCTGGGGATGAGAACCTTCTTTATAAGTGACTTCAAGTCTTGCTTTGAAAGAAACAGCCTGATGATAGAAGCCAGAGGCAATGTCGCTAGATATTTAAGACAAACTACTATAGTAGGTTAATGACATGTTAATGGTTTGGTCCTAGCTCTCTGCACCTCTCCATTTTTCTTTTTTTCCCATACTCCTGCAGGTGAATTTCCATATCTTCTTAGGTTTCTTGGCTTCATTATATTCTAGACCACTACTTCTAACAAGTACACTAATGCTTCCTTCAAATATTGAGAATTGTTTCCCTTATTTATTTAATACCACAGCTACAAAACACTGGCTTATTCTGGGGTGAAATTATTTGACTAGGTAAGTAAAACTGAAACCATAAATGAGTGGTAAAGATGCCAGATGGGATCCTGGCTGTAAGATGAAGTGGAAGAGCCTTATAGGCTACAGCTTACATTGGAGCAGCTTTGGTGAGTCTCTCAATGGCAAACTGACTTACATAATCTCATTGTCTACTTTATTTTCCTTGTTCTTCTGACATATAAAACTGCCTCCATATTTTCTATGAAGGATATTATTTTATTTTACAAAAGTAGCAGGTGGAAGAATTAAAAACAAACCCAAATTTTAGCATTAATGTTTAAAACTCTGAAGTTGAGTATTTTGGCTATTTTGTCTTTTGGGGGATTTATCATTACACACATTTAAGGATACGTCACGGAGTAACAAAAGCTTTGTAAAAATACTACATATGATGTATGACATTCAATGACAAAAATGTTTCAGTATTGAAATGGAACTATTTAGACTGAAATTGATTCCAAAGATGAAATTGCTTCTATGATGAGGGAGAAAAGAGTTTTAAAATCCCAATCCTGTATGTATGATACAGGATATACAGCTCAAAATGGCTCTGACCTGTGGCACTGCCTGCCAATGGCATGGTTGTGGGAAGATCTTCTCATGAAGTGCAGTGTTAACATAATCAGAATGAGGAGTTTACTGACAGGAAGTGGAAGGTTGTTTAATTATCTTTATGTGGGTGTTAACATGCCCTACATCTGCTAGAGATGCTCCATTTGTCCTGCCCGAATCTCTGTGAGAGCTAAACGTGGTGCTCAGCTCAGTGATCTCAAAGCACAACCTTGGCTTCTGCTCACCAGTGGATGATCTACTTCTGTGACCTTGCTTCCTGCCCAGTGTGGATATGCTGCCTGGGGGTACTCTATGCTCTTGTAATGCAGAATGAAGTTTTGTTTCTCTCTATCCCTATTCTGCATAACCACAAAAAAAACCCTTTTGCCTCTATTTGTCAAACCATTTCTGCAGCAAAAGCATAATTAAGTCAAACTATAAAATACTCCCTACAATAAAAAAAACAACAAACAAACAAAACAAAAATCCACAAAATCTCTTTCAAAGCATTTGTTCAGTAGGCTATAAAAGGTGGTGTAATACCACTGAGAGGTAATGTGTTGTTACACTACTTACTGCAATCAGCTGTGACAGAAGACAGCTTTAACCAACTACCCTGTAATTATGCTAAGGTTTCTACCAAATGACAAATCCCAATTGGCTGGGCCAGAGCCCTGCCTTTCCAGACAAGGCTAATTATTTTGTCCACTCACCTGTTCTCTCACTTCAGCAAGTTTTGACCTGTGGAATGATGTAGGTAAGTATTTTCTACCTGTTTTTATGTTGCTTTTTTTTTTTT
>VWZI01002419.1:331746-347421 GCA_013396835.1 Psilopogon haemacephalus
TTTTTTTTTAATCCTATTTTGAAAGTTAAGAGGGAAGCTAAATTGTGGTAAGACTTTTCAGAATGATTGTAACAATGTACAATGAGGTGTGACAATTGCTGTTAAGAAATGTGTGTGATACTATCACCTGTTATGTCCCTCAGTGTGTTTTAACTTTTTTTTTTTCCAGAGCAAGCAGTTCACTGAACTATAATACAAAAGATTACTTATAAATTGCATATACATTTGTCATAAGTATTGAGTGACATTTATGTCTCCATACCGGAAAAAAAACCTGGTAAACCAATTTTACTTCAAGTAACACTTGTTTCAATGTTTTCAGATTAAGTTTTAATCGTGGGCATTTTTTTTTTTTTGGGGCGGGGGTCGGGGTGTGGAGTGTAGGAATAGGTTGTATTTGTAGGTAAGAGTAGGCTAATAGGGAGTTCTGCTACTTTCTGGAGTTTAGCGGAATGAACTGATGCTTGGGGAGATTTTTTAAAAGAAGTTATTTGTCCTCAGTGAATGCCCCTAAAAGTCAGGGTGAAAGAAAAAAAAAAATCAAACACCTAAATGTTTTCAGACTTACAACTCCAGTAAATGACATGTTGCAGTGTGATAGTTATTTTTATATGAAACCACAGATGGACAAGGCAATCCACAAAATATCTGAGGTTTGAGTCAGAGTTGGTTATAAGCGATTAAGTGCATGCTGGGCAATCTGCGCAAAAGTGCGGGCTGGCGCGGGCCTCCAAAGAGGAGAAATGTGAGCCCCAGCTCGCACAGAAAATGGTCCAAACTTGCTCTCTTAACATGATAGATGCTAAGGTCTTTTATCCTTAAAAACAGACTAACAGCAGACTTTACTGTGTCTCTCAGCTTCATTGGTTTGGTCAAAATTTGTGAGGGTTTGCAGGTTATTTTAGTCAGAAGAGGATATGGTAGTGATGTTGGGTATCCTATCTGTGTCTGAGGACTACAGCATCTTTGTCTCTCTAACAGTACAAACGTAACCTGCTGTTTGCTCAGAGACGTTAGCCCCTTCTTTCAGCTCCCTCACTGCAAATCCTTTTTCCTTAAGCTTTCTCCAAGGGTTATGGTAATGTGCCTGCTCAGGCAGGTCTAACTGCGCTCCTTTGTTCTTTTCAGTTGAAACTGCCGGTTCTTTGCATAACCGTTTCCCCAAACAGTGCTCGATAATGCTAATGTCTCCTTATAAATCACCAGTGTTCTGCATAGCTTTGTACTCGCCTTTATTTCGAGACTTTGACACCTGCCTGCCCATCTCTCTCACTTACCTCCGGGGATGGGTGAGCCATTGAAGTGGCTCCTCGGTATTAGCAGGCTTATCAAAATAACAAAAGACTAGGAGGATTGTGGAGAGACTGCAGGTTAAAAAGGACACACCAGGAAAGTGAAATTTATTCTTGAGGGAAGGTTCGTTTCTTAACTGCCGTTTCGTATTTTCTTCAAATTGTTTTTATTTATACACCATCATGTGGGAGAAGGGAATATGGAATGAATTACAGTCCCAGGAGAGGAAGTTTTAAAAGCGCACACAAGCACAGCACAAGAGAACTTGAAATTGCATACTATGAAGGCAGATGTTAACATATAAAGAGGTGCTGAGGTTAATAACAACATGTTTATTTACAAGGATAATTCCTTTTGAGGACACCCCTACCTCCTGTTGTTCTAGCGATTACTGACAACTCAGGAACAATTCCATCCGTGCAGGTTGGATTTACTCGGGTACATCAAGGAAGAGGTGCCTTAGCACTGGAGGAAAGTCAGTGTTTCTACACTCTTCAAAAAGGGTGCGAAGGAAGATCCAGGAAACTACAGACCAGTAATTCTCACATCCATCTCTGAAAGGTGATGGAGCAGCTCCTTCTGAAAGTTATCTGTAAGCACAGGGAAGAAAAGAGGGTTATCAGAAGCAGCTAGTATGGGGAAATCACATCTGACTTAGCTGGTAGCTTTCTGTGATGGTATGATTGGATGGATACAGAGAGAGCAGTGGATGTTGCCTACCTTGACTTTAACAAGGCTTTTGACATTGTTTCTATAATATCCTCATAGGCAAGCTAATGAAGCCTGGGTTAGAAGAGTGGGTAGTGAGAGGCATTGTGAAATGGCTGAACAACAGAACTCAGAGCATTGTGATCAGTGGTGCAGAGTCCACTTGGAGACCTGTAACCAGTGGTGTTCCTCAGGGGTCCAGCTTATGCAATGTCTTTATTAATAACCTAGATGAGGGAATAGAGTGTATTTTCAGCAAGCTTTCTGATGATAGCAAACTGGGAGGACTGGCTGATACACTGGAAGGCTCTGTGGCCATTCAGCAAGACCTAGAAAGCTGGACAAAGGGGAATCTAATGAGGTTCAACAAAAATAAGTGTGGAGTCCTAAACCTGGGGAGGAACAATGTGACCCATCAGTACAGACTAGGAGTTGACTTGCTGGAAAGCAGGTCCATGGAGAAGGATCATGGAGTCCTGGTAGACAACAAACTATGAGCAACATGCTCCTGCAGCCGAGAAGGTCGATGGTATCCTGGGCTGCATTAAGAAGAATGTGTCCAGCGGGTGAAAGGAGGTTCTCCTCCCCCTTTACTCTGCCCTGGTGAGACCACATCTGGAGTATTGTGTCCAATTCTGGGCTTCGCACTTCTAAAGGGAAAATATCTGAAGAGTGTGCACCAATAAGAAGGAGCTAGTCTTTCTTCAATGGTGTCCTAAGATAGGACAAGGGGCAACAGACACAAACTGGAACACAGGAATTTCCACCTCCACATATGTGGAAAAACTTCTTTACTGTAAAGGTGAAGGAGAACTGGAACAGGCTGCTGAGAGCAGTTGTGGGGTCTCTTTCTCTAAAGACCTTCAAGACCTGTCTAGATGTGTTCCTGTGTCCTGGTGTAGGTGATACTGTTTTGGTATGGAGGTTGGACTCAATGATCTTGGGAGGTCCCCTTCAAACCCTACTATTCGATGATCTGCTCCCCTACTTTAAAATAAAAATATCTTTCTTGGAAGAATTTTTTAAATTAAAAAAAAAAAAAAAAAAAAAGGCAGAATTTTGTGACTGAAAGAGTTTCGTGGTCAGAATTATCTGCTGTGTTAATTTTAATATAAATTTAAATACTGTTTTCTTTCCAATGATTAAGCAAAAGCCTGTTCTGCCTCTTCTGCAGATATTCTCCAGAGCAATCTCACCTCTTCCAAAGACACTGCTACCTTTGAACACTGTAGATGATTCTTTTTTTTTTTATATTAATCTTTAGACTAAGATAGTGATTTGCTGGGGGAATAATATTTTCAACACAAATGTGAAATGCCATCTGCTTTGTTCTAAAATGTATTGCAGTTACTTCTGTGCTGCACGAAGGCTTAGAAAGAAAGAGCATTATGTACTTATATGCTGAGTTCAGCCTTCTGGTTTTCCAAATAGTATTCCTATGGAAGAAAATGCTCACACACATTTATTCCTAGCATATTTTAATCCTCCATTTCATGGGCTCCCTTCTGATACTTTTGTCTGTGTGCTTGTAGGTATAGCACTGTATTGTTTGGAAGAGTTCACTGGGAAGATCCAGTAAACTACTTAGGAAGCCTGTTCTTATACTACAACTCCAAGTGCACAGTCACCTGCATTACAATCCTTTGTATAAACTGCTGTCCAAAAGAGTGGAAATGATATTGGAATACAAGACGCTGCTGCTTTCTGTGATGCTATGAAAACTTCAGCTACAACTTTGTCAAGTAGTCAAAAAGAAAACTGAGTTGTTTTTTTTTTGTGGATTTGTTTATTTCAAGGCTTCTAATTGGAATAATTCAAGAGGATTTGGCATAATACAGTGCAAAGTACTTGACTGAAAACAAAACCAAACCACTAGTTGCTTTTAAAAATTAGGCTGCAATTTGCCCAATATTCTGTGTTAGGGTAGTCGTAGTGTAACATAGAAATGTGATCCAAATATACTACCAGATTGATCTGTGCTTTAATTAACTGTATACTAATTGATGTTAGTGGTAGATATATGATTATATAGTGTATCATATTCTGTTGACTAATAATGCATGGTTCTTGCTATGGAGATAGTGTTTGGAGTTGTCTTGCAAAAAAGCCCTGGAGGTTCAGCAGACTGAACATTTTGCAGAATAACCTTAGCAAGATGGATTACTCTGCAAAGTGACCCATGACAGACTCTTGTCTTCTCCCTGATTCCTCTACAATGGAAACTGTCATTAGAGAATCTGAGTTCTGCAAACCTAATTATACACAGTACAGCAAGGAAGGTTTCTAAATACTCTTAGAAGTGTATTCAGACAACATATTTGGCTATAACTTTCTATAAAAAAAAAAAAACAACAAACAGAATATCAGGAAATATGCTGTTAAGATATTGAGAAGCTTTTACAAAATTGAGAGTTAGATCTTGCAAGAGGAAAAAAACCCATAGAATCATAGAATGGCTTAGGTTGGAAGAGACCTCAAAGATCATCCAGTTCCAACCCCCCACCATAGGCAGGGACACCTCCCACTAGATCAGGTCGTTCAATACCTCATCTAGCCTGGCCTTGAAAATATGTAATTAACAGGCTAGAGTTTCCCCTAGCACCTCAAATCAGTAATGGAAGACTGCAGTAAACATTTTAAGACTACAATAAATAATTGGGATATACTAGTAAAAATGTGTAGTGGATTTGCATTTAAACAATTGAACAGTAGTTTGACTAGGTCTTTTGCATACACATTTTTGTGGAAGGCTGACTATGGCCTGGATGCTTAGCTCCCAAGCTTCACCTGATTGGTACAGGCAAGAATAAGTAATGCCAGCACAGAAATTTGTTTGGAGGCTTTTTCATGCCTCATGTACTCATTGCCCTTTACTCGGAAACAGATCTGTAGAACAGGAGTGAGCAATGATGACAGAGATAGTTTGGTAGTTCTTGATGACAAGGACAGCCACAGAACTGGGGTGGTGTTTGACAAACGTCTCTTAAATCAGACACACTGGCTAAACTAGCCAGTTTTTCTGGTTCACATGCTTAGTCATAAAAAGTCCTTTCCTTTCCTCTCTTTTTGTTGGGCTGAGGTATATTTACCCTGAACAATTTCTTATGTGGCCTATAGACAGTTGTCCTAGCCTAGCTGAGAAGACTATACCAAAGGGTGTATTTAAAAAAAAAAAAACCCACAGTCAAAACAAGTGCTTTACCAAATTCTGACTTTATAGACAACTGCAGCTTAGGGGATTATAACAACATGGCTACAGCATGCTATGCAAAGACCATCCTTCGATCTCAAAGTCTGATCAGGTTAAAGTGGCTTTCAGCTGTGCAGCACAGTTAGTTCATACTTCCAGAGGTGGACTTACTTTCTGAAGAGCTTCCTGTTACTCACAAGTGTTAATGTTCATTTCACAACACCCACATGTGTCTCTGTTAACTGATTACTGCTGCCTTCTTTTTAGTAATGCCAAAATAGCCTGAGTGGAGAAAGCAATATAACTACAAGGTTACTCTTCCCTTTCTTCTGTGGCTGTTTCATAATTCTGACTCCTATTTGTAATGAACGAATAGCTTCTAATCCAGGATATGCTCCTGGGTTAAAAAGCAGGAGCGTTTAAATCCACTCTAAGTCAAAGTTCCTGTGGTGGTACTGTCCCCTTTACCCAGAACAGAAGTGAATGGAACCATTTCTCACAGCAGCAGTACCAGTTGGGGCACCCAGGGACAGGGTGGGAGGGATATCAGACACATCAAATACTTTTCATTAATCCATGAAAAATACAGAAGTTGGCCTCATCAGAAGGCTCTTTGCTAGTAGTGGGGTTACTATTCAGAAAAACTGAGTTTATGGGTTGTATCAGTACCTGCTGGTACCTTTATTTAAAAATTATTTGGATTTTTCTTCAAGTTCCAAGCTTAAATATTAACACTTGATTAAACATACTTTTTTGCTCCTTTGGATTCTATTCTACTTCTGTTTAGAACTCAGTCAGTGGTGATCTCTTCACAGAACGCAGAGTGGAGTCTTTAGATACCACCACAATTTTCTATCTTCATAGTCTTTAGCTAAAGGAAAATACGAATGGGCTTGGCCTAAGAATTTAAAGTTACACTGTCTAGTGCCATATTTTTGTCTGTAGGGCATCATTTATACACTGCTGTAGCTACTATTTATATGAAAATGAAAGAGTAGGAACAAAAAATCTCCAATATTCTAGTCCCATCTGCATCTTTGACCACTTACACCACCGCTTTACAGGCATTTAAAGACTTAAACGTAGAAAATTACAGAGCTAGGCTCTTCTGCACTTCCACATGCTAACCTCTGTATCCATATTTTTATCATCACAAAGACCAACCAATTTTTGCACCCTGTTATTATCTGTCATTAACAGGAAGTAACGTGTGCATTGTTTGCAATACAAGAAGCAATTAATAAACACTTGAACTTTGTCATCTGTAATCCAAACCAGTAATTATATTGATGATCTCAGAAGTGTTCCTACATGTTGCTATTCAACTAGGTGCCACACTTCAGTAACATCTCCTTTAGAAGTCACGAAGAGCACCGCTGCCTTCTCAGTGATCAAACTAAAATGAGGAAAGTGTGAGAGTTGTGGACCTTCTCTTGATATGGCCAAGACTAAAATAAGGATGTCAGATGTGTAAAAAGTCTTACATTTATTTTTAATGTTAGCAGATCTGACCTAAGTGATGCCCAACTGTTTCAAGGCTAAAGATGGACTCTCATGCCTGATTTTCATAAAAAGCACAAAGTGGAATTTGAACGTTTTGTGACAATTCTTGAATATAAGCCAAACACAAATCAAGGATTTTTGATGTGGCACTTCCTCCAGTTGCAGTGAATGACATTTGCATGAAGTGCAAGAATACATAAAGTACTCTTCTCCATTTTTATTTTGTCTTTGACCAAATGAGGCTATTATTTAATATATTTATTATTTTTTCCCTCATGGTCACAGGGCATGGTCCAGATCCATGAATACGTAGCTACCAAAATACAGGAGCACACTTCCTCTTCAAGCACCTGTGTTTCTGCAGTGCATTTAATGTCATGAAAAATAATTAAATAATTCAACTGAGAAAATTCATATAGTATCCTCTAACACATAACCTTTACAAATGCCAAATTCAGGAAAATCTGAAACATAAGGTATTTCTGGAGATGAAAGGCATTTAGATCCATCAGTATGTACTTCTAATCAGGTAGCCCCAGAGCAATTAGTGTTAATATATTGTAAAGATATTGACTTTTTGATAAATACAAGGGCAGCTTTATGACTCTGCTCACTTAGACCAACATTCAAGGAGACTGAAAAGAGTAACATTTATCAGAGCTGTCATTGTTCAGTTGGGCCAAAGGCAATCCTTTTAACTGGAAGCTATCACATAAAATAATCTATTAACTCATACCCATCAGAGTATATTACAGCAAGATTTGGAAGAGAATCATGTCCAAACAATTAGTTAAATCAAACCACAAGATTAGCCAATGAGTTCTAGCTGAACCATAAATACAGTATTCAGAACAAGGCTTTCCCCTTTTCTTCTACATCAAATCAGCTTATTGCCAAAATCCACTTATAAAAAAAGCTTAGAGGTAGAAAGAACAAAATGTGTCCTGTAGTTTTCTGACTGCAATGGGGCAAGATATTTTTCATAACCAGAGGTAGAGGCACAGTAAAAGCTGAACTATTCCTATAACTCCTTTCTGAGCTGATTCCACTTTGTAATGACAAAATCAATTACACTCCAGGACAGTAAAATGTATTTCATCTCTTTACGTGTGATAACTTTATTTCATTTCAGTAATCTGTATTTGTACAAGTGCACAATATTTTCCCTCAGATCTTCTGTACGGAATTCTTCTAGTTTGTCCTGAAAGTCTCAAGTGTCTATCACCTCAGAAAATGCCCCTTAGGGTAATGTAGCAAGAGCATATGTTCTTTGGGACCTCATAGTTACAAATAGGGAAGGTGAAGGCTGGAGGCAGTCTTGGCTGCAGTGGAGTTCAGGATCTTGGACAAGGCAAGTGGCAGGATCACAACTACTGACTTGAGGAGAGCACACTGGTGTCTTCTGGCATCAACTTGGAAGAATCACATAGGGCACACCTCTGGAAAGAAAAGGGATCCAGGAGCTGGCTGATTTTAAAGAATCACCTTTCCTAAGATCAAGTGAATTTGGAATAATACAGAGACACTGTCTAAGGTATAAGGATAGGGTTAAGAAAGCCAAAACCCACTTAAAGCTGAATCTCGTAAGAGATGTGAAGGGCAATATGAAGGGCTTCTACAGGTCTATCAGCAGCAGAAGACAAGGGAAAATGTGGGCCCAGTGCTGAATGGTGCAGACAGGAGATCCAGTAGCAAAGGACATGGAATAGGAAGAGATACTCAGTAGTTTTTCTACTTCAGTCTTTACTGGAAATATTAGCTTCTCAGGATCCCAGGCTCCTTGGCTCAATGGAAAAGAATGGCAGAAGAAAGATTTACCTTCAAACCAGGTCAGGGACCATTTAAACAAACTGAACATACTGAAATTTATGGAACACAATGGTGTGTGCCTACATGGAGCTGTATGTGATGAAGAAGCTGGGTGATGTCAGTGTAAGGCCACTCCTGATCATCTTTGAAAGGCCGTGCTGACTGCAGAGGGCTTCTGAAGACTGGAAGAAAGCAAATGTCACCCCTACTTTTCACACCCTATCAGTGGTGAAAAAAAGGGGATCCAAGAAACTATAGGCTGGTTAGCCCAGCCTCACCTTTATCCCTGGGAGGTTGTCAGAGCAAATAATTCTGGAAAACATTTCCAAGCATTAAGAATGAGAATGTGATTGGAAGTGGTTGGCATGGATTAACAAAGATCATGCCTATCCAAACTGACAGCAATCTACAAAGAAATTACCGTCTTGGTGGGAAAGAGGAGAGCAGTGGATAGTGATGATCTTGACTTTTATCAAGGCTTTCAACATTGTTTCCTGCGACATTCTCAATAATTAAGCACAAGCTAGAAAAATGGACAGTGAAACTGGATGAACTGCCAGGCTTAAAGGGTTGTGATTAGTGCTAGGAAGCCCAGCTGGAAGCCTATTTCTAGTGATGTGATGTAAGGGTTCATATCGGGCCTGTTTAGCACTTTGATTAATTATCTGAACAATGAGTATCATGGGCTGAGCTGAATCTGCTGTTGATATTCATACCATGCTGACATCCTGCCAACTTCAAAGTGCTAGTTGAAACAAAATATCATGGTGCTTGTAGTTCAGGTTGTCAGATGAGACACTTCCTGTTCTGCTTTTAGTTTTTGTGTTTGGGGGTGCTGGTCTTTCCCACTGGAAGGGAGGGATGAGGGAGGCCACTGGCTTCTGCTGCTTCTGCATTTTGCTTTTTCTGCAAACAGGCTAAGGTAATTTTGCATCTTCTTATCTTATTTTTCTCATTAAAGCTCTTTATCTTAACCCTTTATTTCAACCCAGAGGGTTGTGGGTTGGTTTTGTGGTGGTGGGTTGTTTCGTGTTGTGGGGTTTTTTTTTTTTTTGGTGCGTGTTGGTGTTACTTTCCCTCAGTTCTATGTTGGAGGGAAGCAGGCCGTGTTGACCTTGCCAAGAGATCATTCCATCCCATTGCACAAGTTTGCAAACTTGGGAAGAGTGGCTGATAAGCCAGAGGACTGTGCTCACACTTAGACCTCTGCAGGCTGGAGAAACAGAATGACAGGAACCTCATGAAGTTCAGCAAAATCGAAACCCCATACCTGGAGAGGAACAATGCCATGCATGAGCAAGCCTTGTGAGCTGACTGGATGAAAAGTGGCTGCAGAAAAGGCTCTGGAAGGTCTTGGTGGAAACTGAGTTGCCTACAGAGTGAGCAATGTGTATTTGAAGCAATGAAGAGCAACAGCCTTTTGAGTGGTCATCACCAACGGGTCAAGGAATGTATTTATTTCCCTCTGTTTAGCATACCTGGAGTGCTGTGTCCAGTCCCTTGGCTCCCGAGTATGAGAAAGAAATGGCATACTGGAGCAAGTCCAGCAAATTGTTACAAAAATTAAGGGATTACAGCATTTATCATGTAAGAAGAGGCTGAAAAGATTGAGATTGTTTAGCTCAGAGCAATGGCTTTTTCCTGCTGTTATCTCTGGGCAGTTGGAGGAAATGAAACCCTATTTTCTACAAGTCCCATCAAGTAGGTGCCATGCAAATAAGACATTGCTCTTGTGCAGCAATTTCATTGAACAGAGCCATACCTTTCCTGGTGATTTGATCTATGATATAAGTCTACCTTACGAAACTGCTTCTTGGCAGGGTTTCTTTAGTTATCATATCAGCAGCTGTGGAATGATGAAATATCCATATGGATGTTTAGATTTCAGTCCATCTGCTGCTTCTATGCTGTATATTTGGAAGGCTAATAGGCCTATTAGATGTCCTGGCTTGCCCCACCCTTCTGCTGATGGGGGAAGCAAGGGTGGGAGGAAAACAAAGGATGGGCCATTATGTCCCCTCCCAAAGTGATAAACAGGTACCCATGGCTATTTAGGTACTTGTTAGTGTTTTGCTCAAATAAGCAAACCCTGGGTTCACCTAACATGCTGAGTTTTGCAAATGCCATTCTGATTGGTGAATCTCTGTGGCCAAAGGAGCCATTGCCCTCTGGCAAGTAATATAAATGGAGCCAAGTTGCAAGCAGTTGTGCTGCTCTGTGCTGTCTCTGCCTCACTGCTCTGCCTCGGTGTGTGCTGTTCTCTACATTCAGCTCTACAGACTGCTTGGCTTGGACAACGTGTTCTGCACTGCCTTCTGCTTCAGATCAGCTTAGTCCTGATGCTTTGGGCTTGAACTAGCTGGAAACTTAAGTGCCTCAGGTTTCCCAGGAGAAGGCATTAGGAGCCTCACACTGTGGTGAGGAGTGCCACTGACACTGTGCTCTCTGCACATCTCAAGAGATCCTGTCTGCACCTCTGCAAACCTCTGTATCAAGAGGAACCAGGATCAGGTCAGAGATTGTCTGTATCTTTCCCAGCACCTTGCTAGAGCCTGGGAAGATCTGGAAGCCTCTCAACAACTATCAAGATGCTCAGCAGTTCCAGCACTGCCACAAAGGAGCCAGGAACTGTCTTTGAATTCTACTCCAGTGCTGTGAGTAAAACAGACTTTCCCTAGGGCTTCAGCCTGCCTATTTATAAATGGGCAAAGCCATTTTGTGTCTAAACCTTTCTAATTTTCTCATTCTTCTGAATTAATTAATTGCCCATAAGCATCCTTGTGAAGATTTTTCCCAACTGAATTAGAACCCAAATTTAACTAGTTTGTGGGTGGGGCTTTTTGGAAATGAAATAGCTGCATATTTTATAATTACTGCCCCAACTAAATCAACACCTCACCACCCATGCTACATTTTACTTCCCTTCCTTATCTGTCTTTCATGTATCTGCAGGTAAGTTCCAAAGGGATGCCTCATACTCACTAGGTGTACTTTCTGCTCCTTCTAGTTGCACTTCCTACTCCAAGATTATAAGCTTCTGTTTTGAATCAACTCCCCTGCTCTCCTGACAAACCCTCTTTCAAGATTCTTTGCTATTTCAAGCTCGTTTGCCAGCCTCTCAGCTGTGTGTGCTTGTGTCTTGAAGCAGCTGGTTTCATTCATGTGTGCTGGCACCTCTAAGCAAAGAAAACTGAGCCGGCTGTTTCTCCCTCCTCAGCTAGGCTAGGGACCCAGCAAAAATAATGGCTGGCAGCATTATGCATCTCCATTGAGACAAGTATCCAGAGCTGGCAGCATGCCCTTGAGGAGAAATGAATAAAAGGGAAAATATTCCTATGGTGTGTTGGTATCAAAAGTGATGTGCAAGGAAGATGTAAAGTGGAGTCTGCAAAATAAGACTTGCTAATCTGAAAATATAAGTGTCTGGGTTTGGGCATTTCTTGATGACTCCCAGAATCATCTCTAGGGAGTGTGATGTTTGTGAATGTGGCAGGAACTATGCCATTTGTTGACACGGGTTTCTTCACAGTTTTAATCCCTTAACAATTTAGATCTCAGTCACATTGCTCTGCCTCCACCTCCCTCCATAAGAGTTCCTTTCACATGCCTTTAACAATCTGGAGTTTTCAGTACACTTAGATGTGATCAAATTCAGTGAACACACAGAGAGAATCTCGCTAACATTACTACACGGTCTCTGCTATGAATGTGGCTTGAAGCTGGATCTAGGAAGGTTCCAGTCTCCATCAACATCTCATTATGCTGTCCAACTTTTTTGGTATGGATGGAGGCATTTTGCCTTTTTATCATTAAAAAATTAAAATATAATCATGTAGCCAGAGGGATGATGAAAGAGCTACAAATGGGTAACTGCAAACTGTTGTGTATGTACACACTATTGGTGGATAGAGATCTATTATTCAGTGCCTGTACAGCTGATAACTTTTACACCAAGTAACTACAGATAAACAGAGGGAAAGAGAGAATTCTAGGGTAGGAACCAGAGATTTGCAATTTCCACTCCTTGCTGAGTTTTGTAAATGCAAGCCATCTTGTTTGTTTGCTTTTAAAAATCTTTTCTCATAGATTTTAAACTGCCAGCCACCCCGTGGCCCACTTCATAGTGACTCCTATATTTTCACGCACACACTTACATACTCCTTAAGTACTGCGTGGCCTTATCATGAAGCTTCTGTGGAAAGTGACAGATGCAGGTCTGAATCATTTCAAAATCAGGATGAAAGTGGACTTCAGCAAGTTATTGCACAGAGGAATGCTTTAGCACTGGGCTAACTAAAACATGATGATCATACCATGATTATTACCACCACTATTGTGTTTTTGAATAAAAGTTAATGTGACTGCTCACTGGCAATGTATGGTCAGTCTCAGCTTTCCTTATGAAGTACACCATGGGACATACCTTAACTTGGGGTCATTTAATCTGTAGATCTCAAATTGCCTCAAGCCACACACAGATGGATATGTACCAAGGTGACAGGTAGCTTTTGAGACTGTTTAAAAGAGCTCTGGATAGAAGGCAGAGTGCCTGTAATATTTCATATACCTCAGTGACTTAAATAAGTTTACATGGATTGTTTTCTTATACAACAGTCCAGGTTTCTGTTCTGTGTAATTTTGTATCTTTCCTTTAGTGCTCTGTCAAATTAATGATTTAAGAACTAGTTTTTTTGGGTTTTTTTTTTTTTTTTGGTAGGTGAGAAATATACACATACAGATTAAGAGAAGACATTATGAGACTGCTCACGTTCACAAACATCAGTCACTAGCAAAATCAGGACTACTACTGAGCATACTCATTCTGACCCATGACTTGCTGGATACAATTTCACTTTCATATCAATTTCTTAAATAGGTACATATATATTATATATATAATTTCATATAAAAGAAGTTTATTTCCTCCATGACTGTGCATTGTGCTTTTCCTCCAAAGGGGATTTTTTTTCAAATATTACAATATATTAAGAAAATTACAAGTGGTATTTGTTTCATGGTTAGAAATCAAATATTTTTAACCTCTTTATTCATGTTTGTCTCTTTTTTTGTATTAGGTATCAGTAGTTGAAAGCTTTCTTGCAGCCTGAAATGACAGAGCACCTTATATAAAGGAGTTCCCTATTTTACAAATAAGGAATATAGCTTAATAAGAATTAAGCTGAAGAAATACATTGTATGGTAAAACATGACGGACTACCAAACTTCTGAATGCCCAGAACGCATTTAATTTTTGTCTGATCCAAAACACTTAATGTCACTGCACATACTACAATGGAAACTCTAAGACAAGTACAAAGCTTTGGCATCTGTGTTACCTATACACATCTGCTGGCATCTGGTATGGTGTTCACCACGCTTTTAGTTTCTTGCTGCTCATCTTTGAACATAAGAGCTCATCCACTTGTTTCTAATTCACCTTTTCTTTCTATATGGAATGCTCCTACGGAACTTTGTACTGAAAGGACTGGAGTGCAGTTGGACATGAATTTTTTTTCTCTCATTGGAAGCACACTAAAGACATCCATTGGACAAAACATCACTCTTTTCTATCCAGACAGGCTTGGCTACTATCCTTACAAAAATGAACTTACAGGAGAGGCATTCAATGGAGGACTCCCTCAGCTCTCACTGTTGGAGAATCATTTAAAGAAAGCCAAAGAAGACATTCAGTTCTATATCCCTTCTGATGAACAGTTTGGGCTGGCTGTTATTGACTGGGAAAACTGGAGACCTGTGTGGATAAGGAACTGGGGATCAAAAGACATTTATAGACAGGAATCTGTTGAACTGGTTCAGCAGAGAGACCTCAGTCTATCAGAAGCTGAAGCCAAAGGTATAGCAAAAATGGAATTTGAAGCTGCAGCAAAATCCTTTATGCTGGAATCTTTAAAGCTGGGCATAAAAATGAAGCCAAATCGTCTGTGGGGTTATTACCTTTATCCAGACTGTTATAACTATGATTACAAACAAAACCCACATAACTATACAGGAACCTGTTTAGATATTGAAATAGAAAGAAATAATGAGCTTAACTGGTTGTGGGAGAAAAGCACAGCACTTTACCCATCTGTGTATCTAGAGACTGCCTTAAGATCTTCCAGAAATGCCCAGCTCTTTGTTCGCAACAGAGTTCAAGAAGCCATTAGAATTTCACACGTCTCTAATTCTACGCATCCCCTTCCAGTTTTTGTATATACACGTCCAGTATTCACAGATGTCTATGAGGAATATCTCTCCCAGGTGAGTGGAGCAAGACCATAAGTATTTCAAATTTAAGTGGAGAGAAATTACCTGTTAAGACTTACTTAGCAAATATTCTAACTTGTATTAGAAAAAAAAAAAAAGCATGCAATTTTTGTATTAGAAATCAAGTTAATCCATCAAAGAATCTCAGTCAAACACTAATAGGTCTATTTTCAAACCTTCCTCGTGTTGTTTATTAAACACTGTTTTATTCTCTGAGTAGTCTTCAAATGTAGCAAAATATTACAAAGTTAGAAAGCCTATTTAGTACATTAAGACAGAGAAAAGGAAAACGATTAACCTCTTATAAGGAGAATTAGTAAAACTGGGCTGCCTTTCATATCTGCTTTTTAGGTTATAATGAAAAAAAAAGGGAGGAGAGAGCCTTTCTTTTCTTAAAAAAGGGTTTAAAAGGTAGTGAGAAATTTCATCCTCAGTGTACTGGAATACTTTTCTAAATGGTGTTTCAGCATCTCATGGGTTAATCAATGTTAGGTTCTTATTAAGGCCTAATTATCGTATTGCAGATTTGACTACACTTTTCCCTTTATGTTTTCATATAAACCCACCCTATCAGAGATACCACCAATCTGGGGATGGAGATGCTGTAATGGAGCATCACTAGGCATTGCCCCCAGCTGTGTGGATACCTTCAAGGAGCAAGGATTGCAAGGATTTTTCTTCCTGTAGTCCTTTTCCATCCCTGATTGGCTTTAAGACTTTCTTAGGGCTGGGCAAATAGCTGACCCTAAAAGGAGAACTCAACAAAACCAAATTTACCAAATCAGTCTCTGTAAAAGGCAAACCTAATTTTCTGGAGAATGTAAGTTCTTGTGGTTGAAAGCTGTTTCTCTTGCTACTTTTCTGCTTTGGCACTTAGAGCACGTTTTGGTAGCTAAGTAGTAAAA
>VWZI01002419.1:350695-366138 GCA_013396835.1 Psilopogon haemacephalus
TTTTTTTTTTACAGTGGATACTTAACAGTTACATTTGAAAAAAAAAAATTAAAATGTTTGATAATTATGTTTGCTATGTTTCAAGGTAAGAAATATATCTCAACCTGGATTTTGAGTCAACAGGCTTGATGCTATCTCTAAGAATCTGACTAATGTAATGTTTATCCACTTTTAAACAATATCCATAGGGACATTGTGTTTTTTCTTGTCAACGAAATATATTCCTAACTCTTTAAGTGGTTCAATTTAAATGTTAACTTCAAATATTATGTCTTCTTTATTTAAAGTTTCAGGTGTAGGAGTTTACTCTTCTTTCTTCTCCTCTTCTCCCAGGCTCTCCCCCTTATTTCAGATATTCCCCTCATTAGTATTCAGTTGTTCTGCCTGGACAGTTATCACAACTCATATGATCTGCCTCAGCACTTCCTACCAGCACTGGTCACCAGCCTTAGATTCTTTCTCCAGCCAGCCCTAGCAACTGGATACGACTGTCTATTCTGTTTTATAGAATCATAGAATGGTTTGGATTGGAAGGGACCTTTAAAGGTCATCTAGTCCAACCCCTCTGCAGCAAGCAGATACATCCCCAACAAGATGACTCAGAGCCCCATCAAATCTGACCTTGAATGTCTCCAGGGATGGGACCTTCACTACCTCCCTGTACAACAAAACTTCTTTCGACAAAAGCCTTTGAGCATGGGACTTTCTCTGTGCCTATTTCAAGCTGTGTCTTTGGTGGAAAGTAGTTTGTTCCTTAGGAAAACCCAGCAGCAGAGGCTGCAAAATTATTAACTGTCAGGATGTGCAACTCCCATTCTTACACTTCCAGTGCTTTTGATAAGGACCACTTTTTAATCCACTTTGCAACAGAACTAAGACTTAATATTACTCCAGTGCCAAAAGGAATATGAAAGTAGCTGAGATAACTCAGAAGAGAATTATTGCCAGTACAACGTCAGGAGTCTGGTTGTGATCTACATATAGTCAATTTAAGCATTTAGAAGCAATTAACTGCTATTTATTTGATAAAATAACCTTTAAAAATTATGTCAGCTGCTTAATGCTGTACTTCTAATGGGTGAAGGGTGGCTGCTGACATGGATACATTGAAGAAGTCTCCCTAGAGCTAGGTATCTGCAAAAAGAAATCACCACCTCTCGCAGTTGTCATCTCTCTCACTAATGGAAGTAGCTGAATTTCAGTATACCTCCTCTTTACTTACAAAAAAATTGTCATTAATCTAGCAGTCAACACATATTATATCCATTGCCTTAGAATTTTCAGGTTGTCAGTCATAATGGACATGCAGAAATACAGATGAAGCCTTTAATGGAAAATGACGTTTTATGGCTTTTGCACAGCAAGCTATCAAGAGGAAATATTTTCTCATTGCAGTTACTATTTTGAGTCCACAAATCAAAGCTATTTCTGCCATTAATGTTTCAAGTAGAATCAGGAATATATATATATACATACATAGCAGACTGGCACAAAAGAAGCCAGGTAGTTTTGATGACCTGCCAGATCATGCCTGATCAACCTGGTGCCCTTCCGTGAGCAGGTCACAACATTAATAATGAGGAGCAAGCAACTGATGTAATTTACCTCGACCTGAGCAAAACCTTTGACACTGTCCCACACCACATCCTGGTCTCCAAGCTGGTGAAACATGGGTTTGATGGGTGGACCACCAGATGGATAAAGAACTGGCTTGGTGGCTGCACCCAAAGAGTGGCTGTCAATGGCTCCATGTCCAAGTAGAGGCCAGTGATAAGCGAAGTTCCTCAGGGATCAGTCCTGGGACCAGTCTTATTCAACATCTTTGTGGGTGACATGGACAAAGGCATTGAGAGCACCCTCAGCAAGTTTGCTGATGACACCAAGCTGTGTGGTGCAATAGACATGCTGGAGGGCAGAGATGGCATCCAGAGGGACCTGGACAGGCTGGAGAGGTGGGCACAAGCCAATCTCATGAGGTTCAACAAGGCCAAGTGCAAGGTCCCGCATCTGGGTTGAGGCAATCCCAAGCACAAATACAGGTTGGGCAGTGACTGGATGGAGAGCAGCCTGTTAGAGAGGGGCGCTGGTGGATGAGAAGCTCAACATGAGCCAGCAGTGTGCACTTGCAGCCCAGGAAGCCAAGCAGATCCTGGGCTGCATGAGGAGAAGTGTGGCCAGCAGGTCAAGGGAGGTGATTCTCCCCCTCTACTCCACCCTGGTGAGACCCCACCTGGAGTACTGCATCCAGTTCTGGAGCCCCTATTACAAGAGGGATGTGGACATGCTGTAGTGTGTCCAGAGAAGGGTCATGTGGATGATCAGAGGGCTGCATCACCTCTGCTATGAGGACAGACTGAAAGAGTTGGGGCTGTTCGGTTTAGAGAAGAGGAGGCTCTGAGGTGACCTTATTGTGGCCTTTCAGTACCTGAAGGGGGCCTGCAGAAAAGCTGGGGATGGACTTTTTAGGCTATCAAGGAGTAACAGGACTAGGGGGAATGGAGCAAAGCTGGAGGTGGGGAGATTCAGATTGGATGTGAGGAGGAAGTTCTTCAGCATGAGAGTGGTGAGGCTCTGGAACAGGTTGCCCAGAGGGGTGGTTGGGGCCCCATCCCTGGAGGTGTTTAAGGCAAGGCTGGATGAGGCTCTATCCAGCCTAATCTAGGGTAGGCTGTCCCTGGGCATGGAAGGGGTGTTGGAACTAGATGGTCCTTGTGGTCCCTTCCAACCCTGACTGATTCTATGACCTCTGTAAAAAACATGTTTTTTTTTCAAGTATGCTTTGATACTGGTAATTTGCTCCTGGTTATATAAAAGCCATGGTATCATAATTTCTGTATCTGAGGTCCTTCTCTTTCACACTCTGTGGATTTCTAAAGACAGGAATTGTTGCTGGTAATGCCTCAGTATATGCTGCATGACTTGCATGAAGTTTTATTTTTCCAGCAGAACACTTCAACATGGGTAAAACTTTACATTGGCACACAGGGTTCTAGTTCAAAGGCTTCACTGCTTTGTTAAATGTCTGGCAAAGTTTCCTGAAGTTAGGTTTGTATCTAGTACTCTCAGTGGTATCAGAACTCACAGGTCCACAAAATCTAGATGTATTTCTATCAGCCAAGTAATAGCATAAGGAGCATTTCTGATGGGGAAAGTGTGAAATGACTAGAAAAGGAAAAATGAGAATTTAAAATCACTGAAGAGTTGAAATAGAGCACCCAGGACCTCCCACATGAAGTGAACTGCAGAAATGAACGAGTGAAGCAGTGGGGAATGTGGACAGACCAGTCTCCTCCCATTCAACAGCTTTTACCTATCTGGCATTTAATGCAGCGTTTCTCAGAGGCACATTGTAAAGATAAAGGAACACAGTAATTGATTTGTTAATTAGACTTAGCCACTTGATCCCATCTCTTTTTTCTTAAGAGGAGTCAGTACCAGAAAGGTAAAAAGAAGGTGAGAGGAAAGCAGAGTATTACAATAAAACTGTCCACAGAAATGTGTTTTACTAAGCTGTATGTATATTTGCCAACCACTTTTTGATCGTTCATTTGGGATACATATGTTACGTATATGTTTCTGCAAGTCATGCTTTATAATCTTACAAACTTACCATAGTGAGATTCAGGCCAGCTATGTGCCATGTAAAACTATGGCATTTTCCAAATACATTAATCCACTCTGTGTTACATTTGTCTTGCCTATATTCTATGCTAAGAAGCTACTATAGGGTCAGCAAGTCTATGAAGTAAGGAAAGAGGAAAAGAAAAAAAGGGGTGCTATGCCTTGTATTACTGGTGACTATCTTACATTCAAAGCCAAACATGTATTCTCCTAAAGTGGACCCTCCACCTTCCATTCACTGCATTTCCTGTAATCATTAGGTGTTTCTCTAGCCTTACAGTTTCAGTTTCTTACATTCTTGTGTTATTCAAAAGACTAATTAGTAAAGGAATGTTCATTTACCTTTGATCGCCATTCATTATTTTGTACTTCTCCCTTCTAGGCCACACTTGGGAAGTGGGAAATGCTGAAATGGGTTCGATGGTCTAAATTAAAGTAATTTGACTACCTCAAGTATGCTCTTTCAATGCCTAGAAATGTTGCTACAATTTTAATTGAAATTCTGCTTCTCTGTAAAGAATCTGGATCAAGTTTATTGTGTTGCTTACTCTGTGACACCCAAAGATATCAGCAGTTTTGAGAGATGCCTACTGGAACTTAAGAGATGCCTATCGGAGCAGAAGTGAAATCATAATACGTTGTCCCTGCCTTACAATATCTTTCTTCTCTGTATTAAAAATAACAACATGGAGACAGATTCTGAGAGACAGACCAGTAAGAAAATTTTGTAGACACTCTAGGATGTGACTAGCATCCCAGTGAGTACAGCAAAATTTGCTTTAATCCCTGAATCACCTTGAGACATTCTGTTGTATATACATCAGCAAAGAATTGTGTGTAATACTTCAGACCTATGCAATACGTACGAAACTCCTAGACATAAATTAGACTTGTACAGGTACCTATCCATCACTTTTGAATACAAACAATAAGATAGTGAAGAACATTACATAGTTTTAAAACATAGTCAGTTATGGAGCATTGATGACCTTCTTAAGAAGACAAACTGTCAATCAAGCATGCATAATTCACACTTAAATGAAAAATTTTTCACAGTCCCTTCTGTGTCCACTTGATTCTGCTAGTCCCTTTGCACTGGCAGATACCCATTCTGCCAAATCAAAACAGCCTGCAAAATTAGAGTCTGAGATTTCAAGACAGATAGAAAATGACATTTACTGCATGGCTTAAAGAAAAAAAAAAAAGCTTTACTTAACAATGATTTCACATTTTAAGAAAAAGTATCTTTTTTTTCTGCTCTTTGTTGGCAGGGTTTTTACCTGTCCTACTGAAAACCACTATATTGGTGGCTGGAAACAGGTTAAAAAATTTGACCAATCCAACTTCATCCATTAAAATTCCTATTTGCTTTCAAAGCTGTGGCTATCCCAGTCTTCTGTCTGTCTTTCTGGAAAGATTCCACTGAAATTTAACCCAGCATCATGATATTTTTCTTCATGATTACAGTCATATAAAACCATGCAGTACTCCAAATCAGTCATAAGTTTTTCTATATGCCTGTCTAAGATCAGGGTATTTAGAGAACAGTTCTTTCATGTGGATGTTCTGAATATTTCACAGCTGCTTCCCTCTTCATTGTCAGTAGCATCAAGGACTGCAAAATCTTCCTCTATTTGCTGTCCCCTTGTTACATATGAGAAAGTAAAGGGCACCTACCAATATTAGCAGCCTTAAGAGAATAATAGAGATATTAATTATGTTCATTAATGTGTTACCATGATCATGGTATATCGATTATAGTTCTCCTTGGCTAGTAGTAATTAGATGACATTTTTCAGTGTAGGCCTGTGTAACCTTTAGTTTATAACTGATAAGGTATTTATTGATTAGTAATCAGACAATATGAAAATTAATGTAAACCACTACTTTATACATTCAGCCAGCATCTTGTTTCTGTGCATGTAATTACAGAGCCTTCTGTTGAGCTGCATATATCTATATCTATATCTATATCTATATCTATATCTATATCTATCTACATAGACATCAGACAATATGCAGTTACCCTTGTCCACTTTTGGTTTTGTATCAGAAAATATATTTATTCAACAGAACTTCAAGATCCTGCAGAAGAATTATACCATTAATTGGCAATCTCATTCTGTAGCACATTGCTCCCTCAGGCTACTAGCAGACTGAGGGAAGTCAATAGCTTGCCATTGCCAAGTGATGATTTCCTGAGGCAGGGACCTAACACCCATTTAAAGGGAGACTAAGGGTACACTGCAGTCCTGTAACAATAATATTGTCAATGTCACAACACAGCACAACGTACCTTACTTCTGAAACAGCTAGTAACTAAGGGCACTGGACTAATAATAGACTTGGGCTATCTGGATAGCCTATACATTGTTCCAGTATGTGCTGCAGATACCAAATTTAGGAATCTATGATGCAGAGTTCTTGAGTTAAAAACCTTGATCTGTCCCACTCTGCCAGTGTAGCAATCTTTACAGAAAACCCTTTTCACCTCTTCCCTCATTCGAGTGTGACAAAAATTTAATATTCATTCTGAAGAGTCTCTGATGTGCAAGTCAGTGATGAACACAGACACTGGCATATTACAGTGCTTTCACTGGCAAGCTCAGTGCAGTCTTTCCATTATCTTTAAGAAAGCAGCTTCTTGATTCTGGCCTATCAACAGAAAAAGATGGCTAGTCCTTCACTACTGCAGTGTTTCATTAGCAGGGTTTTAAACTGGCAGAAGAGAGAGTTAAACAGGATGTTAGGAGAAAGTTCTTTACAGTGAAGATGCTGAGACACTGGAACAGGTTGCCTGGGGAGGTTGTGGCTGCTCCCTCCCTAGAGGGGTTCAAGGCTAGGTTGGATGAGGCCTTGAGTGACCTGTTCTAGTGGGAGGTGTCCCTGCCTATGGCAGGGGGTCAGAACTGGATGATCTTTGAGGTCCCTTCCAACCTAAACCATTCTATGATTCTATCTTTGTTTCCCAATCACCTGGTGTGTTATAAGAAACTCAAAATCTGAGAGACACCATCTCTTCTCATGCCCTCCTGAGAATTCAGCTGAAAGCCTCTCCTCATTAAGGTCTTCATCCATCACCACGATCTATTCTTAAAACTGCAGAAAATGTCATCTGACACTTTGGTAGTACCCTAAAGTTGAAACTTAGGGCCCAAACACATTGTTTCTCTTCAAACGTGGAAATATCTGGATATGCAGTACTGGTTCAGGTCAAATGTTTGTATTTATGGCATCACCACCATCATCTGAAATGAAGATCCACTGTTAACATAGTAGAATGTGATGGAAGGGGTTATGATTAATTAATGTGAAATGATTTTACAAAATTAATATTGGTCATTACTTTCAATATCCAAACTTTTTCCACCCCGACCACCAATTTTAATAATAGACCAGTTTGATTGTAATGGTCATGGAATGATTACACAAATTATATCTAGATCTAGCAGTAACTATCAATTTATGTATAAATGATCAATTCAATTAAGCTAATTAACACTGGAAGAGATTTCTTGTAGTCAATAGTGCCGCTTCACCACTAGATGGACTCAGGACCCTTCTGCACAGGGCAGAGGTTAGGTAAACAAAGGAAGCTTTGGCTTTTACTCACAAATATTGTTTCTCCCATCTTGCGGGGTTATCAATAACTGAGACAGTACTCAGAATACCTGCAGAGATTCTGTCGGTTGCCTTCCTGGCTGGTCAGGCCACTGGCTGCAGCTGCTGCTGCAGCTGAGACTGATCCACCCCAGGCTCCCCAGGTTGCTGGGTGAAGGGGAGGGAGTGGGGTGCAGACAATTGCTTACCTGTTCCTGGCTAGTGATGATCTGTGTGCCTCTAGTCTTGCTTGTCTTCACAGATGCAGGCAGATGTCTTGTGATGTATCTCAGCAGAAATATCACTTTGGCTCTAGTATGCAGCTAATTGCGTGAAAGCTATTAAATTTGCTTCTCAAAAACCTCAAAGAGATTCTAGGATGGAATATAGCTTATTTTGCTATATAAGGCAATACAGGCAGGGATAATGGTGAGAAACACAGCAAAATACAGCAAAAGCACATTGTGTTACCTGCTTATCTGCTGTTAGTATCAATGCCTGAGATTGAGTGGACCTTTTGGACAAATTAGCTTTTCCAATTGGTGTCGCAGTGAGCCAAGTTTTACCATATTTGGGTGAAAGTATAGATTTGCTTATACCATACAGGGAAAGACACACAGGTTTAGCACAAGCTTAGCATAAGGCTAGAGTGTGCAACTTGTTTACCATGGGTTACAAGCAGACGGAAACAAGTTATATAAACCAGGGTACTCAGACTCCATGGCACCAGGTCTTTTGTCTCTTTTTCCCTTGGTTGCTTATTCCCCCAAAACACAGGGGAGGCAGAAAAACGTGTCTGAGCAAGCCAGCAAATGTACAGGCCTCTTTTGACCCTTCAGATCTTCCATGACACACAAGTAAGTCTCTGCAATGCAGAAAGCTGCTTTCCTAACACTTCAGAGACAGAGCACTTCGAAGACTCAATATCCTAGGTGCTGCATGGCCCCATTACACTGCTAAATTGGTCTCCAAGTATGTAAAACTCAACAGACAAGACAGAAAAATGAAATCCTTTATTGATGGTTGCTTCCCAGAAAGATTCAGTAGCTCATCTTCAATCACATGGGATAATTTGTGGCCTTCTGTGCCACAGCTCAGTCTTTTAGCTACAAGAAAAAATGCCCCCGGAACTGGTAATTATAGCAAATTAGCAGTATTTTACATATTCTATTACCAAACTGCAAAATAAAGACTTGCCTTTCATACAATTTTGTAAAAGATGTAATAGATTTTAGAATAATACAACAAATATTTGAACTTGGACAAATACTTCAAGACTTTTTAATATATTTTGACCCTACAGAACCTGTAATAAAATACCCCAGTCAGTGTACAGCTGTATTAATGTTTTAGAATTTACCTGCTTAACCTCTGCTAGCTTTGTATGAGGGTGTGACTGCAATATATTTTTCAAAATGTGTTATGGTATCTGCATAACTGCAGAATTAAAAAATTCTTGCAAAAATAGACTGCTCAATTTTAAGTGATAATTCCCTCCTGCAGTTATCAGAATCATTTAATTCCCAGAAACCACTCTGACAAATGGACTGTTTTTATTCCACACATTGCCAGTTGTGTGATATGTGGAGATAGAAGAAATCCTTTTATGTTCCAGTTTTAAGACAGCCATAAACACTTCATCTATTCACTCAAAATCTTATAATTGCATTGGCTGAATCAACTTTGGAAAAATAAAAATGTAAGATACATAGCAAAAAAAAAAACAAACAAACAAAAGAAAAAGGTGTTTTGGCCATTAATTATTTCCCGGTCCTTTTACCCATCCAAACAGAATAATCTATTAATCTCAATGTTAACTTTTCTACCAACATCTCCAATGACTCCCCAGTTATGTTTAGCATGAATGGTAGCTGGCTGGTAACGTATGACTGCTAGTTGAAACGAAGATGTACATGTATACTGAATGCCCATCTGGCTGTTACTAAGCAAGTAAGACAAAGTCCTGCTATACTCTCCTCCAATGAAGGGTTTGATCTCTTCTCTTTCAGCATGTCACAAATTTTCTGGAAACTTCAAGAGCCATATTATGCTCTGAAACTGCTGAAGACATCATCATTGACAGTTTTAAGAGTGAAATACAAAATTCTGACTCTATCCCGAAACATCAGTACTGGAGAACAGTGTCAGAACAAAGGGACCACCTCTATCAGGGCAGCGTCTTATGCTACCAGGGAAAATGTCTGGGAATTAACACTTAAATCTGTCAGCTTTCCTCCAGATTTGCTTGAGAGAAGCAATGAAGAAATAATTCCTTCACATCACCACTGGGTAACAGGGCTAGCTCCACTGTCCAATTTCCAAATGGATATGTTCTATTAAATTAAAAAGAGAAAATAAATGAGTACCTATTAAAAAAAAACCAAAAACAACAAAAAAAACAAACCCCAAAACAACCCCGAACAAACACACTACTTAGAATTACACTGAGTCATATTGACTGTATCCACAACCAGGCAATGAAAAAGCTTTAAGTTTTTCACTTTAAAGCTAGCCCAGAAACAACTGTTGTTGACAGCAAAGCTGTAAGAGCTACCAGTTCTTGTGGTCTGACATAATCAATGAAGCTTGGCCAAACTACATTCTCTTAAATGCTGAATTGTATCTCTAAAAAGAGACGAAAAATAAATCTCAGAATATTTTGATGAATTTGCAGTTTCAACCACAGAAATATCCACATAAAATTTTTGCAGTGCTTTGTTTTATACTTTTATATCTTCATCAGCCACACCTGTGGCTTTTAGAGCAACACCTGTAATATTAGCATCACCTATAATTTCAGTGACTTCAGAGATTGGCAGGATCCAGATTAAGTGGTAGTTCTGTATTTATGGAGAAAAAGAGCCCTCCTCTAATTTTGTGTGCCAAGATTGCACACCAAATGTCACTTTTTCAGTGCAGGTATAAGTCTCCTGGTGAAATCATGCGTCCCATACAAACCCACCACTGCTAGCATCTCCTATTAGGCAAGGCAGTGTGCTACGGCAGACTTCGCGACAACTGTCAGAGAAGAACACAAAACCACAGTAAGCTCGGGATCTCAAAGCCTGTTTCTATACAATGTGCAATTCAAAAGCCTCGTCGGAAGAGTGGAGGTTCTAGGATTGTGAGAATCACTATCACTAAGAGGTGAAGGATCTACAAAATCGATCCTGTCAGGAACCTTCTCAAGGTAGGGCTGCACAGGCGGCCCTCGGCCATCCCTTGTCGAGTGCGCGGTGCTGCGCTGCCAGCCCATGGAGGCAGACCCTAGGCTGGGCTCCGGCCTGCCGCACTCCCGCCAGGGACGAGCTGTCCACCTGACACGATGCGCGGTGCTCCATCTATCCATTGCGGTGCGCGCAGCCACCCTCCCGCTCCATGGGATTGCGGTGCCTCCGCGACACTGCCAAAAGCCGTGTGCATCCGACGGGGCTCGGGCCCGGGCCCGCTCGCCAAGCCGTGTGGGAGCCGCCCTGCCCGCCCCCCGCTGCGGCCGCGGCTCAGTCACCTCATCTGACGGCCGCTTCTCCACCCGGCTCAGAGTCACGCAAGACCGGCCGATCACCCTGCAAGACGCCCTCGCCATTCGCCCGCCCCCGGCCGGGCCAAACCAACCCAGACCCCTCCCTCATCTGCAGCAAGTGGCAGCGAGAGAAGGGCGGTGGCGCTATCACATGAGAACCCTGCCTGGCGCTTGGCTCCCCGCGCAGCCTCGCCACAGCTGACCCCCGTCTCCCTTTGGACCCTTCCGCTGTCTGGCTTCAGTCTCGCCTCGCCCCGCGCAATTATGCCTAGCAGCGAGGCAGTGCCGGTGGGGCTGGGTGCCTGCCGCAGGTCTGGGGCGCTGGGCGGGATGCTGGCTTTGGTGGCGCGGCTGCTGGAGTGGTTGCGCTCGCTGTTCTGGAAGGAGGAGATGGAGCTCACCCTGGTGGGGCTGCAGTACTCGGGCAAGACCACGCTGCTCACCGTGCTAGCGGTACGCTGCCGTGGCCCGGCCACCCGCCGGCCAGGCAGAGGGGCAGGGCAGGGCAGGGCAGGGCAGGGCGGGGCGGGGGGCTTTCAGGGCGGTGGCCCGCGGGAAGCGGGAGGAGTCGCCTTTGGGTGGTGGCGAGCCCGGGGGGCGGTGGCCTGGCAGTCTGGCGTGGCTGGAGGGATCGCCTTCCCTGAGCTACCCACCTCGCTTCGCTTGCCCTGGCAACAAGTGCGGACTTCGCCTCCAATGCTTGCGGCGGGGCCGCCTTCTGTCATGAGGTTTTACGGCGAAGCATTGCGGAGGGAGGGGAAGCAGCGGGTGGGAGGGAAGCATGAGGCAGCCCTTGAACCTATTGCAACCACGAGGGTTTCACAGCAGTCTCAGATGGCTGTGAAATTGTTTTTATGAAGGCGAAAGAAAATGCACCCTGCGTCTGGTTGCAGAGTGTGCCTGTCTCAAAGGAGTTTCCAGGGCTCAGACTCTTGCCAGAGATTCAGATACGGGTTTACATGGCCAGCATATCCCATAATAACGCGGAGTACATGCAGCCTCCAAGGCCACAAGTGTCCTGTCACTGATTTCTCCCCTCCCATCAGTTGCATCAATATTAATACTTGCCACAATTCCTTGATAGCTGTTTCCCATCTTTCAAGTCTGATTTTGGCATTCCCTTCATCCCAGCCAAACCCTCCTGAGGTGTGTTGTGTGTGCTGAAACCTAACATGTTATTTTCCACTTTGTCACCATGCTGAAATGTCTGCTTCATCTTTGTTATGCTTTCTGCCTTTTGGTGTTTGGGTCCATCCTGAAGATTTGCTTAATCATTGGAAGGTGGAAACAAACACATATGCTAAATGTGGTTACTAGTAATCGTGACGCATAGTGCATACCCTGTTCTGTGAGATGATCACTGCTGTTAGAGGTATTGCAGCATTACCTGCACCAGAATGAAGGTCCCCAGGTGTTCTTCAGTCTTTATCCTGAAAAATTACTAGATCACAAACTTGGAGCCATATGGCCTGAGTCAAATAGATTGAGGCAACGGTGGCATAATTATATGGTGTTTGTTATTTATGGTCGTATATAATTATGAATTACAGGAAAAATAGATTGTGAATTTGAGTGAAGAAGTAAAGAGTAGAAAAGTGCACAATGAAAGTATGTTTTAAAGTACATCAGGAATCAATACTCCTAAAGTGTGGAACTGGTATGTTAGTTTGTTAAGGACTTATGTGGTCTTGATAATGCAGTCCTTGTCTGTTGGAAGTGTTCATCTCCCAAGGGTAGGCTTTCCTGAGGAAGAGCTAGATGACATGACAAATTATACTGTTCCTTGGATTGATTTTATAAAGAGAACAAAGAAGAACATAACATTCAAAGGCCTCTGTAAGAAGTAGTGTGTGTGTGTGACTGTGCACTCAGTACTCCACCAGTAAGTTGGCATCATATGTGTTTGTCTCTCTTATGCTAATCTTGAATACAAGGTCCCTCTTATGCTAACCTTGAATACAAGAGCACTTATGTTACAACAGGTCTGATTTTGCCAGCAGCTGTATTACTTAAGAATTTTTTACCAGGCATCCACATTTTCTGACTTGGGGAGTGTCATGGGTTGAAGGTTTTGTAGTTTTTTTGGGGTCTTTCATTCAGGAAGTGACATGCTGTGTTAATCACACAAAGAAGGTGGTTGAAGAATTTGGAGTAAATGATTTAGGATAAGGCAGTGGGTAATAGCCTACTCTAAAATGCAGTTGATATGGGGGGTTAGCCAACAGATACAGAACTCTATGTGTGTAGCTAAACTGTGACAAGATAATCATAATTGTTACAAAATATTTGCTACTGAAAATGGGAACTGCAGTGGATCATAAAAGCAAATGGTAGGGAGTTGCTATTTTTTCCACTTTGCAATAATATCAGAGATTCTATCATGCTAATACTGAAGAAACATCCTTTGTGATAGTCTCCTCCCTGAAGAGTTTGAATCATACTGTCTTCTGTTACTGGTGGAAACTTTGGGTAGCATCACTGCTTTTTGCTCTGTGTGTGCACTGATGATACGCAGTAAAATCTGACCCATGGCTATTGATACTGTAGGGGATAATGACAGTATTCGTTGTTAGCTCAAAATTCAGAAACATTTTAAAAGGATGTAGCAAACAAATGAGTTATTTTAATCTGTGCCAGGATGTACTCTTTTTTGCTGATATATAATGAGAAACTTGTGTTACAGCTTTAAGTTTACATATCTTGAATATTCACAAAAGTAGGTAATTTGTTGTGTATAAATTAATTAGCAAGCTAAATGGAACAGATTTTGTGCCTTGTGAAGCTTACAGTACTTGAAACAAAACACACTAGTCAGAGCTTTTGGATTAATGTGGTCAAATTATTTAACATAGTATTTTCTTTTCTTCATTGTGTGAGAAAATAAAGAACTTTAAATGTAATGCTTTCACTGTAGCTAGTTCACTACAACCAGAATGGAAGATACTTGGAGGAAAAGACTAAAGACCCTGTGAGGCACTCATTCTTTGCATTCAATACCCAATTCCAGAGAGGCTACAATTTTTTTTAAAGCTATTTTTATATCTTCCAGTTTAGCATGTTACATATGATATATAATTTGCTGATAAAAGTAGAATCATGTTTTTCTATGAGTTTGTTTAAAAGCCTCCTGACTTGGCTGATTTCCAAGTGTTGTTCTGCTTGAGTAATGATACTACATTCTCAGGGTCTGTCATCATATCTGTTTATGTCTGTCCTCCACAAATAAATGTACTATGTATCTTAACAAATTAGGCCAGTACCTGCAACAGGAGATGGTTACTGATTTGCTTTGTCTTAGTTCATCCATTTGAAAACTCTGTCACTTCTGGGTACATGTATCTCTATCAGACTGCAGGTACATTTGTCTTCACATTTTTTTCCCCTACTGATGTTGACAAGTCACTGAAGCAAGGAAAAAGGAGGAATAGAGGAGGCTTTCAGGAACAAAAAATGTGGAAGATTTATAGGAGAGAGTTTAGCAAGAAGGTTTCCACAGAGAGGGTTAGTCAGGTAATTGATGCCTGGGCCTTCAGGTAGGCAGAACTTTTAAGTAACTGTCTTAATTTGCCATGCCTAGAAGACATAATAATTTTATTATTATAATTTTGATAAGGAATCTACTTGGATTTGTGTTTCACCTTTCTCCTCAAAAGCTGTCATCTATAGTGGGTGTGTCTGTGTAAGGTTCCTGTTGGCGTGATGACAAGCATCTGTCTTATAAAAATATTTCTCTGAACTGGGGGAGAAGACGTCACCTCTGTTTGATATTTTGGGTTTATTGTATGCTGTGTTAGTACTTCGTATTTTCTGTTTTAGAGGTATTCTCTTAGCTTCCACAGCAGCACTCCTCTCCTGTCACCTACTCAGAAGGTCTGCACTTAATACTCTCTACATGAGTACTCCATTTTTAAAATTTGGAGTTAAACCATTGGTAAGATAGAGAGAATCTACAAGGAGTAAACCTTGTATAGTCTTGGGTATTTGACTAGGTGACTTTTAAAGGCCCTTTCCAGCCTAAAATATTCTGTGATTCTGTATTTTAACCATGTTGCTTCCTGGTTTGCTGGAGGATCAGATGAGTTATCTGAAGTCTTGTGATTTCTGGAGTGATCTTTGTTTTTGAGGAGAATAAAAGACACGTAAAGGGTCTGAAATGGGATGGCCTTCTGTGGTGTGGCAATGCATTAATTGAAATGCTGGACAGTTTTCTTGCAGAAAATAAATAGGTTAGTTTATACTGTTGTGTAAAACTTAAAAAAAATAGATTGCAAATTAGAAACTTAGCAGTTATGTGTCAGGTGTTTTATAATAATTTTGGGTTTTTTTGTATTCTAGTCTGGGCAGTTCACAGAAGATATGATTCCTACAGTAGGCTTCAATATGAGAAAAATAACAAAAGGAAATGTTACCATAAAGGTAGGTGTGTATGTTTGAATTAATAGAGAGTGAATAGCTAATAGACAGTGATTTCAACTTTGAATGTGAAAGCGTAGAAAATGTCTTTTAAGATGATAGGATCTTTTTTCTTTTTCTAGCTCAAAACCAACTTTAAAAAAGTATGTGGTTGTATATTTTTCTGTTACAGTAATGCATTTGATTTCATTATATGCTAGACACTCTTTTTGGGCTGGAAAGGTTGCAAAATTTTCATGCATTAAGAGAGCTGAGTTGAATCCTAGAGGTGCTTCTCTTCCCCCTC
>VWZI01002419.1:366282-417285 GCA_013396835.1 Psilopogon haemacephalus
CTCCCTCTCCCCCTCTCCCTCTCCCAACCCTAAGTGAGATCTGAGGCAGCTTTATTCTCTACTTGGATTATCTCAGTGGAGAGTGCAATTTAGTGTACGATTTGCTATATGGAAATAGAACTCGTAAGTCAGTTGTCAGGGAACCATCTTTAAGGCCTATAGAGAAATACAGATGATGCCATCTTGGTTTTGATTCATGCTATAGGCATCAAAATAGAGGTGAATTGCTCCAGTAGCATTGTGGTTCACTCTGTTTGATTATGAATAGATCAAATTGGCAAGCTTTACCTAAAATAAGGAGAAGAGTTTTGCCTTTAACTTGCCTTTTCCTTAGTTTTCTTTCTCTTGGTTCTAAAGGTGCTCTCTTTTACCTCTGGTTTGGTATGACTTCTACATCTAGGGAGGACGTATAAATGACCTGGAAATTTAATTTGTAAATTAAATCACCCATAATTTGAATGTGCATCTCTTAACTGTTTACCACTTCTATTGGTGAGCTGATAAAGAATGGTTAAAGGGATAATTAACTTCTATTGGCTAGGAGATGTTAAAACCCAACTAGAAAAACCTAAATCTAAGAGGAACACAGTGCTATGAATACTGTGACTGATTGTGTGTTTCTGGTCTTACTGCCTTGCTATGCTTCTGCAAAATTGCATGTGGCTGTAGAGCCTTCAGCTGTAAATTTAACTTGTGTATGTACTTGTGTGTAAGAAGCTTGCAGAATAATCAGTAGGTTCCTCTATTACTGCTTGTATGTTACAGTGCCTAATATGCCACTCTTGAAACCAGTTGAAATGGAAAATCTAATGTCACCCCACTGTTTTATCACTTCAACTCTTCTTTCTGTATACCCTCTTGAATTTTATGTCAGATTTATGTGAAATTAAAAATGAACATTACCTGTGAAATTTTGCTAGACTGCCAAAAATAGATCATGGTGAGTATCTTAAAACTAGGCCTGTGGTAAAGACTAAAACGCTTAAAAGAAAAAATGGAGTAAGAGTAAAAAGGAGGAGAATAATTTTTGACTTGGTAATCTCAACTGTATGGCTTTGTGCAAGATCGTTTTATGTAGATGATTAGAGCCTACTTTGGGAGAGAATTTGACCTTACTCCTAATGACAGAGCAGGTGAGCAAGAAAACAAAGTAGCATCCCACAGTATGGGAAAGCAGGAGACAGGCACAGGGAAAGTAATGGATTTTGGGGGAAGCCTGGATACATTGACTTAGCTGCAAACCACCTTGTTTAGAGGCCATGATCTGAACAGGAAGAAACCAGTCTCTTCTGAGACTGACTGATTTCTCTCTCTTCTACTCTGGTAGCCGTAAACACCACCTGTTGCTAGAGGGTTACCAGACTTCTGCGTTCAGTAGACACACACAGACTGCTTGTGGATTCAGTGGCTGATGGCTCAGTGATATATTTTTTTTAAATAATGTTTAATACTGTATTGTTAGGATTTACAGACTTTGGATTGTGTTAATGTTAATTTTCCTAGTCCTTGTGATTAATTAGTGATTCATGTTAGTTATGAAAGTGAATTTATGGAGCAGTCAACAGGGATCAGCTAATGAGTATCAGAAGAGCTGTCTGATTGATGTGCTCATTGTATAGCTTTTCTCCTCCAAGATTCTGTTTATTTTACAGTAGCTGTGACAGCAAATCAAGTAGTGTATTTACAAGAACTTTAGAGGTACTGCCTTACTAGTACAAATGCATACCAAAGCCATTCCATGCTTTCTTGCCCTTTTATACATCAATGACATAAGTCATGAGACTGGTGACAGAATTGTGGTTTGCGTTGTGATATGAAGCGGCAAATGCAGACTCAGAAGCAAAAGTCTCTTGTTTCAGTTTAAGTAGTTAAAATTAACTTCTGAATTTTCACTTGCTTAAAGAAGTTTTTTTTTTGTCTCACTGTTCTTTCAGGCAGGTAGGGATTATTTATCCTTCTGCCCGAGCCTTCTATTCTCTTTCCGAAGAGTACACTTGTACTGCAGTGCCTTCCATTTTAGCTTTACCAATGCACTCTAATTCATCCAGGAGAGGATTTTATTTTAATTACTTCTAAATGTCAGTTTCATACATTTGTTACATTTTCTGCCTTGGTTTGCTGCTGATCAAAAGTCCATAGATGCCACAGTCAAAATGTTGCTCAATTTGACCGTATTTCATAAATAATCCACAGGAATAGGAATTTCAATTCCCTTGTTTCTGCCTTTTGTATCAAAACAGTAAGGCCAGGATTTAGGATTTAGAGAAAGCATAATAGTTGGGGTGCTATGCTGATCCTGCTACAGGATTGTCAAATGTGGAAGATGATGAGGACACTGTTGATGATTCATTCCACCAGGCAAATAAAAGTAATCTACAAGTAGGCAAGTCTTACAAATAAAGTGTTTTGAGCCAGGATTGTTTTAAGTATGTCAACAAAAAGGCTAATAAGTTTGTACTGGAGTTGTCTGCATAAATGATATTGCAATATCAAGTTCATACAGGAAGGAGATGTGTATTTTTGTTTTTGTGGAACTGTGCCTCATTTTACACTTTGATCTCTAAAGTTCTGTTATATATAGTCATTAGAATCACGTTATTAAGAATAAGAAGCGCTAACATTTTTAGTTTTAGTTTCAAAAATTGTACTTGATTTGGAAGCCAATCTGCACAGGAGAAATAATTTCTCTTAACCAGTTCTCATGGTCTTGTTGCTACAAGAGCATACAGTGAAAATGAGGATGCAGTAGCTCTGTATAGAGGAATATGACTGTTGTCTATAAATGCTTGTTTCTTTAAAAGCCTGTCAAGATGAATTGCTTCTGGATTTCAAGTTTGTGGTTGAGCTGTTAAATTACAGGATATTTCCAGCATCAAAATACCTAATGTACTACAACTTAGAGTTCTATTAGAACAATTTAGAAATACGTAACAAAACTGATTACTATGGTTTATTTACTTTTTCTGACAAAAATTCTACAACTGAATTAGTTTTGGGGTTTAATTTCAAGTCGGTTTTGTTGTTTACTGAGTAGTTTGATTTTAGTGGGATTTTGTTAGTTTATCTGCCCAGTATTGCTAGTGTTTTTGCTTTGGTGAGATTTAATGCTTATTAAGCTAGAATGTAGCTACAATATTTACTCCAGCAAATAGATTTCAAGAGTATCAGAAGACATGCATCAAAAACTGTTATTTTAAATGATTGTGAAGCTCCAACTAATCAGATACCTTTTGATTTTCATAGTGATAGTCTTATAGTCTCAGGTATAAAAAGAAATAGAGCAACACAGGACATGCAGACGTACAGGCAATGCAGCAGGTTCCTTTTCATTTCTGTTGCATTTCATTTTCTCCAGATAGCACTGCCAGGCAGTTTCTGCACCTTACCTGGATATTGTAGCTGAGAGGCAGCTACTCAGGGGACTGGAGTTTGTACTGTGGTCACTTCGACTGTCACCACTAGAGGCCAGCGTCCTTCCACAGGAGCTGCAGCATGGGCTACCACAGGGCAGTCTGCTGGAGGGCAAAGCCAGTCTCCTTCCTACTTGCTTTTGCACTGATGTGTCAGAGGACGGAGGCAGCTTTGCATTCCTCTTCCAGCTTCCTTCGTTGCAGGACTCCTCTTTTCTGGATAGTGGAGTTTCCAAGTCTCCAAACAGCCTCAAAGGATCAAAATTCTTCTGTTTTGTGATCTTTATCCTGATATTCATCGGCATTTTAAAAACGTCTTACCTGTCATGTTGTCATCTCACATGGTTGTGAAGTAATATAAGCCTCTGTCTATAGCCTGTATATCTTCAACTGTGTTTCAGCAAGTAGTGGCTGTTTTGAATGGCTTGGATCACTGAAAAGCGGCAGGACCAGCAGCAGTAGGGAAGTGATCATCCCCCTGTCCTAGGCACTGTTGAAGCCACACCTTGCATACCATGTTCAATTTTGGCCTCCTCACTGAAAAGCGGCAGGACCAGCAGCAGTAGGGAAGTGATCATCCCCCTGTCCTAGGCACTGTTGAAGCCACACCTTGCATACCATGTTCAATTTTGGCCTCCTCACTGAAAAGCGGCAGGACCAGCAGCAGTAGGGAAGTGATCATCCCCCTGTCCTAGGCACTGTTGAAGCCACACCTTGCATACCATGTTCAATTTTGGCCTCCTCACTACAAGAAAGACATGGAGATGCTTCGGCATGTCCAGAGAATGGCATTGAAGCTGGCAAAGAGTCCAGAGAACAAGTTGTATGAGGAGCAGGTGAAGGAACTGGGATTTTTAACCTAAACAAAAGGAGGCTGAAGGGGGACCTTACTGCTCTCTACAGTTCCCTGAAAGGAGATTGTAGCAAGGTGGGAGTTATCTCCCAAGTAACAAGTGATAGGAAAAGAGGTGGTGGCCTCAAGTTGTCCAAGACGAGGTTTAAAGTGGATATGAATTAGGAAGAAATTCCTTACCAAAAGGGTTATTTGGTATTAGAACAAGCTGCCCAGAGAAGTGATTGAGTCACTATCCCTGGAGGTATGTAAAAGATGTGTTCATGTAGTGCTTAGGGGACATAGAATCATAGAATGGTTTAGGTTGGAAGAGACCTTAAAGAGACCTTAAAGTTCCAACCCTCTGCCATAGGCAGGGACACCTCCCACTAGATCAGGACACTCAAGACCTCATCCAGCCTGGCCTTGAACACATCCAGGGAGAGAGCAGCCACAACCTCCCTGGGCAACCCATTCCAGTGTCTTGCCACCCTCACTGTGAAGAACCTCCTCCTAACATCTAGTTTAAATCTCCCCTCTGCCAGTTAGAACCCATTCCCCCTTATCCTGTCATTACAAGACCTTGTGAATAGTCCCTCCCCAGCCTTCCTGTAGGCCCCCTTCAGATACTGGAAGGTTACTATAAGGTCTTCTCAAAGCCTTCTCTTCAGGCTGAGAAGCCCCAACTCTTTCAGCCTGTCCTCATAGCAGAGGTGCTCCAGCCCTCTGATCATCTTTGTGGCCCTCCTCTGGACTCTCTCCAGCAGTTCGACGTGCTTCTTGTGGTGGGGGCTACAGAACTGCACACAGTACAGTTCTTCAGGTGGGGTCTGACAAGAGCAGAGTAAAGGGGAAGAATCACCTCCCTTGCCCTGCTGGCCACTCTTATCTTCATGCAGCCCAGGACACGGTTGCTGTCTGGGCCGTGTATGCACACTGTCGGCTCATGTCGAGCTTCTCATCTACCCAGACCTCCAGGTCCTTTTCTTCACGGCTGCTCTCCAGCCACTCGCCACCCAGCCTGGATTTGTGCTTAGGATTGCAGCGACCCAGGTGCAGGACCTTACACTTGGCCTTTACATCCTGTGCTAAACAAGGTACACACACTTGGCTTGTGCCTGCCTCATGCAAGGTCCGTGTTTTTCCCATATTTGGATAAAGCAAGCCTAAGACTTCACCCAGTATGGTCAAGCTTGGCTAACTGCCCATTAGTCTTGGGCTGTATTGATAAGGAGATGAGCAGGTAGCACAACGTGCTCTGCCGTTGTATTCATGCTTGCTTGCTGCTTGTAGCTGCTGTTATTGTCATTGTTCCTGCCTTATTGTTTCCTGCAGCATGATGCTATGCTAACCTGTAAGTTAGCCCAGCATCCTGAACTGCCTGGAAACTGCCTGCCTTGAGTTTACCAGGAACTGGCTCTAAATGCCTTCATGTGATAGGCCTGCATAGCCAGCATGACATTGTTCTAAGACTGCACATTGCAAGACATCCTGCCTACACCTGCCAAGACAAGGAGCCCTGGAAGTACGCAGATCATCCAGAGAAATTAGGATCAGGTCAGAGATAGTCTGCCTCCTTTTCCCCAGCAGCCTGTAAAGCCTGGGAAGACTCAGAAGCCTCAGTGGCTAAGGAGACGCCAACAGAACCCCAAGCAAACATTTGGGTAGTGTCTGAAGCTGTAGCTAGCCCCATGAGTTGGGAGCTAATACTTGTGAGTAAATACTTAAAGCCTCTGGTAATTTACTGGTTGCCTTCTGCCATAAGCAGAAAGTAGGTTCCTTGAGTCCATCTAGTGGGCAAGTGGTATATTGACTGCAAGAACCTTATCTTCCAGTTATTAATTTGTATAGTGTTTCCATGACTGTTGCAAGAGAACCTGATTATTATTAAAATTAGTGGTTGGGGTGGTGACAGTGTCAAATATTGAAAATTAATAATATTAATTTTGAAAAAAAAAAATCTTGCATCGATTAATTACCCTTCCATTACAGCTTTTTACTACTTTTCTATATTTGGTATCAATTTCCTGTGAAACATTAGGGTTTTGCTCTTTCCTCCCCTCTTTATAGGTCATGTTTTCACAGTTTCTTCTTACCAATTTCTTATCTAAACTTCTGCGAATTTTGCTGTGTTTGTTGGATAGACTGATATTCAAAACTGATATAGGAGCCTCCTTCAATGGTGAGGACAGGGGAGTCCATCCTTTCAAAATTACACATAGTGTGCTTCTGTTAGTACTAGCTGATTAACATCTGCAGCACTACTGAAACACATAGTTTGTGAGATGCTCAATGCTCAGGCTTTTTTTCTGCACTTCTACTTTGTTATTATCCTAGCATACTGTTACCCTGATGCATTTGGTTCCCTGTATTCAAATGTAGCATTCTTAATTGCCTGTGGTAAATCAGCTGTTTAATTTTGGACCATCCCTCTACTTGGTATGGGTACTTCATCTCTGAGCTTGAAGTTATGTGCAGCTTATATAAATACATTCTATTTCAGAATCCTCTTGGGATTTTTGGGGACCATAAATGCTGCTTGTGGTTAGTTCTGTCCTCGGCGCCTTTGCTTCATTGATAAATCCTGGAAATCTGTCAGGATTGCTCAGATTTGTGACCTAGAGAGCAAGGGGGACACATGAAGACAGTACCAAGGAGTTTTTCTGTAAGGTTAAGTCTGTCATGGAAAAATTTCTTGTCTAATCTAGCAATATTAGATGATCTTTTGCCAGCATATACATTGCTGCATATCCTCCTGGCTTTTCTCTGCTGTCAAGCAAATACTCATTTTTTCTTTCAGGGTTATATGCTCTTCAAGGACAAGCAAAATTAATAATCACTACTGTAGTTATTGATCAGCTGTTTTGAGCTATCAGTGTCCTTGCTTCTGGTCTCCTTGCCTTCTGTCTTCCAAATGCAAGTTCTGTCTGCAACTTTTATCTTCTATATGCCTACTTCCACCAGAATCTCTTTGATTTTGATGTCCAGAAACTGGCTTGTGATCATGTGAAAATGGGTGCATGTGGTCATGCAGAATTAGGATGGATTGAAGCAGTACATTGACATCAAGGTACAAATAGGTTGCTGTATGTATTTCTGTTCACAAGAGGTTTGGATTGGAAGGGATCTTAAAGATCACATAATTCCAACCCCCCAGATGTGGGTGGGGACACCTTCCACTAGACCAGATTGCTCAAGGCCTCATCCAGCCTGGCCTTCAACATGTCCAGAGAGGAGACATCCACAACCTCCCTGGTCAACCTGTTCAGCTGTACAGAATTTCTTTATTATATCCAGTCTAAATCTACTCTCCTCAAGTTTATATCAATTCCCTCTCATCCTGTCACCAAGCCCTCATAAAAAATCCCTTCCCAGCTTCCAGGATGTCTCCCTGGAACATCTTTTTATCCAGGCCAAACAGCCCAAACTCTCACAGCCTGCCTTCATAGGGAAGGTGCTCCAACCCTCTGATCATCTTCATGGTTATCCTCTGGACCCACTCCTGCAGTGTTTTTTGTATACTGGGGGACACCAGAACTGGACTCAGTATTCCAGGTGGGGTCTCATGAGAGCAGAGTAGAGGGGAAGAATCACCTCCCTCATCTGTCTGGTCACTCTTCTTTTGATAGAGTCCAGGACATGGTTGGCCTTCTGGGCTGTAAGTGCACATTGCTGGCTCATGTTGATATTTTTCATCAACAGACACCCCCAAGTACATCTCCTCAAAACTGCTCTCAGACCACTCCTCGCCCAGCACAAATATTTTTGTGCTTGGGATTGCCCCAACCTGTGTGAAGCACTTTGCATTTTGCTTTGTTGAAGTTTCTGAGGCTGGCTTGGCCTCACCTCTAAAGCCTGTCCAAGTCTCTCTGGGTGACATCACTTTCCTTCAGTGTGTCAGCTGACCCACACAGCTTGGTGTAATCTGCAAACTAGCTAAGGGTGCATTCACTTCCACTGCCCATATTGCTGACAAAGATATTAAACAGCACTGGTTCCAGTAATGACCCTTGAGGTACACCACTTGTCACTGTCTTGATTTGGATATTGAGCCATTGACTGCAACTCTCCAAGTGTGACCATCCAACCAGTTCCTTATCCAGCAAGTGGTCCATCCCTTAAGTTTGTGCCAAACATAGCTAAAAAAAAAAAAAAAGCTGTATAAAACCAACATCTGGAAAACCCTGCTTTTCCCTTCTTGCAGGGTTCTTACTAACTGTCAAGCCCTCCTACCGTATAAGCTAATCTAAAGAAAAACAACTGGAGTGTTAATGAGCCTTCCTGTAACTAAAAGCTTCTTGATACCTCTGTACAAAAGTAAAACATAGCTGATAGCTACAGCCTTGAGAGGGAGCCAGGGAGCCTTAGAGCCATCTGAAGTATGGAAACTGAGCAAGGGAGATATCCAGTGAGTTTCTTGTTTTAGAAGAATTTAATGATTTAACGGGTATGGCAAGTAGTCAGGTTTACAAATTGAAACATTACATTATTTTATGAGTGTAAATTTGCAAGCACAATGAAAATTGCTAGTCTACAGTAGATGAAAGCAAATAGCAGGTGTAAGATGTATGCATTCTAGATTGAGCCAAAACAACTCCTTGAGATTTTACTCTCTTGAGTTACTGGTACTGGACATGAAGGAAACTTTATTTTCTGTTTGTTTTGTTCATTCTGCTTACGTTTTCTGATTCTTAAAGTCAGCTGGTGATCTAGGGATAAAAGTACCTCTTAAATATTGCAAAAAAAAAATTTTCTTGAGGGCTGCAACAAAAGTCATGGGAGCAGTTTTGAAATCGAGACATTTAAAAAGACAAACAAACCAAAATGTTTCTAGCTGGCTGTGTATTCTGCTGAGGTGGTCTCCTGCCTCTTTCAGCTCACATCTAGAGCGGACATTTTACCTGTGTATTAAATACCAGGATACAAGACCAGGTAATGTACAAACCATACAAGGTGAGAAAACTTTTTAAGGACTTCCTCTCTCCTTTCTGGGTGCCTCTTGTATTCTCACAGTTCTGCCTGAGATCTTATTTACAGTCAAAATGGTTTGGGGCAGAGATTTATGGTTTTGAATAAAGTAGTTAATTCTCTCATTGGCTATTCGATATAATAAAGAGAAAGTTGCTAGTATCACTGTTTTACTTCTATAGGCAAAAGGGTGATTTTTAAAAAATTTAATGCATTTATTTTCTTTCCCTATTTCAGATACTTGTAACAGTTCACTGATGTAAAGTAGGCTCCCAAATACTATTAAAACACCTAGTCTATCTTTTGTGTCCTTCATGTGGTACATTAATGAGTAACTGTAAGCCTTATTAGGAAAACTGACTGGAAATTACTCATCTTTCCATTGTTGCAAGGTGACTCTCTTAATAACAATACCTGTTCTGCAGTGCAGTTTAATATAGTATAGTTACAGTATGTCATCAAACAAGGTCAAAATCAGTCTTTTATCTTCTATTTTAATTTTTTTTTAAATTATTCCAGACTATGTCATCTTGTATATTTTTTTTCCTGGCTACCAGGAATAATTGCTTTTCATCTCCACAAATCTAATCTTACTATTGGTCTTCCCTGTCCTCTTTCCCCTTCTTTCTTTTCTGATCTATCAAGAAGATAATTTGGTTTCTTTTCCCAGACACACAGATGTGCACCAGATGGTTACTGATAGTTTCAAGGTCCTGATGAGTTATTGGAATAATTAGTGTTGGTGTGAGGTTTGTCATCTAACTATAATACTGAACTGTGTATTCATATCTTTCAAGCTTTTAAAATAAAAGGCTTATTTTAATTTATTTTACTAAGATTTTTGAAATAGCACTTCAAATGACTGTGCAGATGATAACTGATTCTAAGTTCATGGTCAGAAGTTCACTAAAGTGTCTCCAATGTGAAAAATTCTTGATCTTCTAAAGGACATCAAAGGCAATCTGCATGTCGACAATACAGAAATTTTGTGACAGAAGGACCAGTAAGATACCAATCAAGAAATTATTTTAAATGGTGAAGTTAACTGGGAAATACTTACTTCAAAAATATGAAAAGAAAATATTGAAAATTATAGAAAATTAATTTATAAATATGATTAGTTGATTGTGAAATTAAAAATATAGTTCACATTAGTTGAAAAATTACTTAAGGATATATTAAGTCTCACTCTTCTGTGTAAGGCTTTGTAGTCACTGAAAATTTACTATGGATTTAGAAAGTACAAATATGAAAACATCACTTAAGAAAACGTTGCCTCTGTGTATGTGACATCCAAATTTATTTTGTGCTGTAATGGATATGCCTCCTAGATACAGTAAACAGTACCTATTGTTCTGCTAGCTGAACCAAATTAAAATAATAAGTAATTACTACTTTTTGTTCTTGACATGAGAAGAATCCTTTTTCTTTTCTTTTTTTTTTTTCTTTTTCTGGTGTTGATCATTATTTTAATTGGTCTGTGTCTCCTTTAATACAGTTGTCTTTGGAGGTAGCTGCAACAGCTGCATTATGCAATCCTTCCCTGTACAATTTAGATCTTTTCCCGGGTATATTGATATTGGAAGCATTTTTGAAACAAGATTATTGTTATCCACCAAAAATACTTAATTTTTGCAAGCAAAGCAGGATAAGTATCTCCTGTACAGAAGAACAATGTGCTAGTCTTTTAACAACAAGGAATTCAGTGAGATTGCCAGACACTTAATAGCATGCATAAGTATTTGCAGGATTGGAGCTTTATAAAATCCCAATCAGAATTTGAGCTTTTTTTTCCTTAAGATTTACTGATTAATCACTCCAGGGCCTACCCTACAACACTGTTTCCTTTCTGGTTCTGATCAGTTAATCCATGTGTCTTTTAAAGCACATTTGATAAAAAATGGAAGACCTGCGAAAGTGTGGGAGCTCCCGTGTATATTGTCCTTGAATATATTGAGTCTGTGGACTCAGTCTGCTCTCTGACCAACCTGTTATTTACTTAATATCTGTCTTTATCCTGTTGAAGGTGTGATGCATTCTTCACTGATGCCTCCCTAGTCTCCCCAGTAATACAACTTCATAGCTGTTTTCATACAAGGATGATGTTTGTAGAATTCACTTTGGTATATGAATATATATGTATATATATTCATATATATGTATATGAATATTTCTTGCACTGAGTGGTAAAGAATCAAGTTTTCTAGATGCATGTTTGGAACTGCTGTGGTTCCCCTGTGAATGTACGTACCTCCATTGACTGGAAGGACCTGAGAAGACCAGTCTTTTGAGGAAGGTTGCTTTAAAAAAATACTTATATTTAGGCATTGTCAATAGAACCTGCATGTGCATGTAAGGGTTCTTCCATTCAGTTAGTACTGTGTAGTTCAAAAATGTTTTGGGGTTGGGGGGGTTCTTACCTTTTCCAGGTATGGGACATTGGAGGGCAACCAAGGTTTCGAAGCATGTGGGAGCGTTATTGCAGAGGAGTCAATGCAGTTGTGTAAGTTTTCTTGCGTATGCCCATAGAAAATATATTTTTAAATATATAACTAATACAGATACACTTCTCTCCAAGTCACCTCTATCACAGAAAAGCCAACATTATAAAAGTAGTGTGTTTTATACATCCAGCAACAAAGCAATATAAGCATTTATATGTTCCAGGCCTCTTTCCTCTCCCTACAGCCTGTATTTAATTCTGGTTTTCCCAAATTGATAAATGCAGGATTTACACAACTCAGGACTTGTTGTAATGTCATTGACAGTGTAAATGTATTTGTCATATTTCAGATTTTTTAATGCAACTTTCGTCAAGTAATAGGAAATATCATAAATAACTATATTCCCATTGCAGTTACATGGTGGATGCAGCAGACCTGGAAAAAGTAGAAGCTTCAAAGAATGAGCTACACAGTTTGATAGATAAGCCACAACTGCATGGAATTCCAGTAAGTAATTTGTTTGTTGTTCTTACCTGAATGTAGGTGCTGTAGCTGACCTCCTCATGAATTGGTTCTGTTTGGACTCTTGAAAATACTAGCTTAAATACAATTCATCCTTGATATGTGGAGCACTTTTACAGAAATTATTGTGACCTTTTTCAGAGGACTCAGCGTCTTATCAGTGCTTCAGTGTTTTTGCATGCTGTCTAGTATAAAGGTCAGAATAGATTTGGAAAAAAATTTGTGTTCACATATGGCATTCTCAGACAGTAATTACTTCCAGTCAGTCTCCTTGTTGGCTGGATTTGAACCAGTGACCCAGATATGTTTCTTGCAGTATCTTAAGGCATGTGGTATTTGTCTTTCTGAACACTAATATCAAATAGTGTCTTCTGCTTCCAGAGATTGTGGAGGAGCTTGACTTTTTCTTTCTCTTAGCTTGTTTGTTTTTCAAACTAAATGCAAGTATGCAGCTGTTTTCTGGTAGGAAGTCAAAGAATAGTATATTCTGATGAAATTTCAGTGAGGAATTAGAGGTGAAGACTAAAGTTGTTTACTTAAATGTAGTCTGCCAGTTTAGAGCTAGTAGGAATCTATCAGCACTGATCTTTGATGCTGACATAACCAAGCGCATACCTTTGATCATAAGGAAGAAAACAACAGTATGTAAAAATCAGGAAGAATTTACTCACAAATATTGATGGGTCTTACTTGCCCCCTTCTTTTGTAAACAAATGTTTGGATGCTTTGCTGCTGCAAGTGATCAAAGTCATCTGAGGAAGAGTAGACAGACAGCCCACTGAAAATCATTGTGAGACTAACAAAGGATAATTTTTCAAGCAACTTTCTATCTTTTTCAAATAAAGTTTGCTGTTACTATTTCGATTTGTTGTAAGTACATACTGAACAAATACCTTAGAAATCTAGAGTCATGCTGTTCATGGCAAGTGACATTGTCTGTCCTTGCTACTGTTTTCACATCCTGTTTTGCTTCCTGTTTTCCTTCCTGAAATGATAGGTCTCACCTATCTTCAGAAGCATTTAAGTTCTTTTCTTTTTATATGTTGTAATATCCAATTCCAGTTGCCTAGCCTGATCAGCAGAGTAATTTTCAAGGTGCAGTAATGTATTTTTTAGTTATTTTTATTTTATTAGGTAGTAACTAGTATTGAACTTCCTTCAATTTATTGTACTCAGGCTTTGGCCTGAGATTGTAAGTCAGCTTTATTAACCTAAGATTGCAACTGAGTTTTAATGTGTTCCAGGTTCAAGGAAAATATTAGGACAATCAAAAAAATTTCCAAATAGGAAAATATTAGGACAATTGACTCAGAATTGTAACATATCTGGAAAAGAATAATGCAGTCAGACAAAATTAGAAAAACTTGCCATTACTTACTTGATCTTAGAATATGCTCAGCCTATTCATCTGCTCTTAACTTACACTTGAAGCCCGAAGTATTGCATAGGAATACTTCAGCATCTGCTCAATGAATTTTCTACATTCTGATTTATACTGTGGATACTTAAAGTGGGGGGAGAAGAGGCATCAGTCATTTGACTGGTTCTTGGGTTATATATAGTTTGGATGCCTGGCTGTTTAGTTAATGTCAACATTAAGAATCAGGGGAGCAAAACTAGAGAGAATTATGCCTGGGTGTTGAGGACACAGCCTTTACTTCTAGGGCCCTACTTCTGTTTAACATGTGTTTGCTCATGTTGATTGAATTAGTGGCTTTAGTGCACCTGTTTCATGCTATCGTAAAGGTTTGGGTTGCGTGCAAAAGGAATCCACTTGGTGCAATACAACACCATCCCATAATGCCATCTGGAATGGAGAGATTCATTTTCAGAGGAGACTTCTGATACTGATACACCCAGAAATAATTAGCTTCAATTCTGTGCATCCAGCATTTTATAGTGTCTGGGCAGATGGATTTCAATGATGCTCCCACAGTCATTTCTTTGTTTGAGTATGTTCATTATTTCACTTCAAGATCCAAAACAATATAAGCAAGTGGTTAAAGATAAAAATAAATGATCCTGGATTTTACAAAAACAATGAATTATTTCTTTCAGGTGTTAGTCCTTGGAAATAAAAGAGATCTTCCAGGTGCACTGGATGAAAAACAGCTAATTGAGAAATTGTAAGTAACTGATCTGTGTGAAAAGCTGAAACTGTGAAATTCAATATGTGAGAGAAAATAGTTGGGTGGTCTGTGACTGTATTGCATTTATAAGAGATGCCATTTTACATTCTTAGATGCTCTACTTTGAACTCTCTTGGCAGTTCAAATTGCAATCTATGCTTGTAACTGACTGCATTAGATTTGAAGTTCTTTTGATTATTATTTGGGTTGTAGAAAGTTGTCTCACATAATCTTGTTTTCCCATTACTGAAGGTGCAACTGCTATAGATAGTAAGAATCTCACACTTTACAGAATATGTTATAGTGACAGTTTAATGCTCTAATGGCATTAATGAAGTAAAAAAGTGAAGTTTCACTATTGAAGGATGGTTCAAGGGGCAAGCCACTAAACTGGGACTTGGGAAATACAGAATCACAAAATGTCTGAGTTTGGAAGGGACTTCTTTTTGAGTTACAGTCTGCATGCACTGATACCTTTGGCCTGGCCAGGTGGCTTCCAAGACAATGTGCCTGAATACAAGCTCACTGGAGCCAGTTTGTAGAGAGGTGGTCACCTGCCATAGACAGGCAAATGGCCCGTTACTGTGGACAAGAGCCAATTTATTGGGAAATTTTTACATGATTTACTTCCATTCCCACATCCTACTAACCTTCAGACTCATCTGTTTATTAATCACATCTATCTTACACTCTTACAGATGTTTTTCCACACCTGTTTCTCACATATTCCTGCAATACAGTGTTCCATCATTGTCAATGCTCCCATCCATTTCCCATATGAGTCTGAAAGCTGGATAACATCTCATCTGCCAACTTTGGGTTCCCACACTTCTGGAGATCATCTTGTCCACCCAAGTTCAAGTAGAGCCACCTCAAATTGATTGTTCTGGCTTTTGAATATCTCCAAGAATTGAGACTTTGCAGCTTCTCTGGGCAGCTTGTGTTCATGCTCCATGATGGTGGCCCTCAGGCCTCGCATCTGTGGGGAAGAAACTTTCTAGACTCCCAGTATAGGGAAGCTTTCTTGGCTTCCCTGTGGATTGCTGCTTCTTTTCCTCTATGTAGCACTGAGCAGAGCCCCTTGTCAGGGCTTCTCTGGGTCCTTTTGTCTCTGTTCTTGCTGCTGCTCTGGCACCTCCAAAATACTGTTTTTACCCTGGCTCTCTCAGGCTCTCTTGCCCAGTGCAAGCTTGCAGTAGGAGTGAACTCTGCTGTTGCCTTGGCTCCATTTCTCCAGGGGTTCTTGCTTGAGCACAGTAGCTTGTATGTGGGAGAGCTGCCACTTCCCAGTTCTCTCTGCCTGCAATATAAGCGCAGGGCAGGCAGCAGAGCACTTTTTGTGTGTTGCCGTCTTGAGAAGCACAGCAGTGTAGCAAGTTTTGGAAGACAAAAAGTTTGCTGCTTGTCATCAACACATGTCATGCTTCAGAAGACATCCCTTTTCTTTATCTTCTTGTGTGTGTGGTGGATTCCAGTCCTCATTCTTTAATGCTGTTACTCTTCAGGAAGCAGGGATTGCTTGGCCTGTACTCCTGATGCTAGATTCTGTGACTTTCCTTTGCCAAACTGCAAAGGATATTTTTTCAAGCCAAACTGAAGAGCACATGAGCCTGCTCCTGGCTACGCTTGGGCTTTGTGTTAGTGCTTGTGAGGATCGGCTCTGAAAGAGACTCATGAAAACAAAATCATATCTCTGCTTGTAACCTTTGTGTTCTGTGTCCTTGAAAGTGTGTTTGGAGCTGAAAACCTCCTGGTATTTTAAGCAAATAAGTCTTACCATTTTCCAGCTTATGGTGACCACTTGAAATGGAGTTGAATGGAATAGTTGATCTACACTGTGCCTAGAGTTCTGTGTTACAAGCATTGACCTAGGCCTGGTATCTCCATCCAGGAGAGCAGCTCTCTGCAGTACAGGTCCTGGCCCCATTCAGGAGAGTGGGCCTACAACATTACTGAGGCAGGGACTGAAGGCCCCAGGCTGAATTGAGACATGTCCTCTGGACCTTTGGCAGTGGATGGTGGGGAATGGGGGTCCCAAGGGAGGCTGGTCTTAGACATTGAGACCTATGAGGACCCCAGGACCCTGACAGAAGCAGACTTGCACTGCTCATGTGCTCTCCATGAGAAAGTTATGGTTGATTACTTTCTAGACCATGTATTGTCCAGATGAACCTAGTGTTATTTTAAGGCTCTTACATTTTAGTATGTTTCCCCAAGGGGAACAGAATCACAGAATGCATCAAGCTAGAAGGGTCCTTCAAAGATCACCTTATACAGCACCCCTGGAGTGAGTAGGGACATCTCCAATTAGACCAGGTTGCTCAGGACCACATCAAGTTTGACTTTGAATGTCTCCAGGGATGGGGCCTTGTCCTAAGTTAATACAGCCTGCTCTCACAAGCATCTCTACTCCCACATGTATGGGAGGGAAAGTAACACAAAGAAATCTCTCTGGGTTGAGATAAGGAATTCACAGAAATAATACAACACACAATTACCTTAGCCTATTTGCAGAAAAGCACAGCAAAAATGCAGAAGCAGCATCAGAAGCCAGCATAAAACAACCCCCCCCACCCACACACAACACACAGCAGTCTGCCCAGCGGAACAGGCAAACACCCCCAAAACTGGAAACCAGAAATAGCAGCCAGAACAGGAAGCCTGCTGTTACAGTCTGAACTTCAGGCCTCATGATACTTTGCTTCAGCCGGCACTTTACATTTTGAAGCTGGCAGGATGGCAGCATAGTGTTCAGCAGATTCAGCTCAACACATGACAGGCCTCCCCCATGTCTCTGGGAAACCTGTTCCAGTATTTCACTGCTCTCACTGTAAAGATCTACCCTGCTCCAGTTTAAGACCATTGCCCCTTTTCCTATTGCTGCAGGCCATTCCAAACAGTCCTTCCCCAGCCCTCCTGCAGGTCTCCATCAGATATTGAAAAGTAGCTAAAAGTTTCCCCAGAGACTTCTCTCCAGACTGGACAACCTCAAATTTTTCAGCTTATCTTCATAGGAGCTCCAGCCCTCTGATCATCTTTGTGGCACTCCTGTGGACCTGCTCCAGCAGGTCCACATCTTTCCTGTACTGGGGACCTAGAGCTGGACACAGTACTGTGGGTGAGGTCTTACCAGAGCAGAGAGGAAGAATTTAATCTCTTGATCTTCTGGCTATGCTTCTTTTGATGCAGCCTAGGATGCAATTTGTCTTCTGGACTGCAAGTGTGTATTGTTGGTTGACATCCAGCTTCTTGTCCACCAGTATCCCTAAGTCCTTTTCTGCAGAGCTGCTCTCAGTCTCATCATCCCCCAGCCTGTATTGCTATTGAGGGTTGCCCTGCCCTAGGTGCACTTTGCCATGTTGAACCTTATAAGATTCTCCTTAGCCCACTTCTTCTGCTAGATCATGGTCAACTTGGTGTACACCAGGACCCCTGTAATGGGTTAAGCCACCTGGAGCCTTCTGACTCCTCCCAGGGGGTGGTCCAACCTGCCCCCAGGTGTCATGGTTAGCCTCCTCTCCCACTTCTTGCCCAGGAGGGCTATAAAAGGGAGGGACATCTTATTTTTTTTCTCTCTCCCTGCCTGCCTGGCCAACTCCTTGCTGCTGTGCTGCCAGACCGCCACGTGCTCTCCAGCGAACACGTGGGGATAGCAACCATTTTTCCTTTGGAACTCTGAATAACTGCATCTCAGCATCAAAATCTTACATCCTGCCTTCATCTAGCATCAAATCATCCATCCCAGCATTTGGACTCAATTGCCTTCAATGGGTTGTATTTATATTTTGTGTGTTTTGTTCCCTTTCTTCCCCTTTTCCCCAGCCTCTGTAATTCCTTCTTGTTGTGCATACTCTGCATTCTGGTTCCCCTTTTCCCCCACCTTCTGTAAAAAAACCCTTTACCTCCTATTTATTGTTAAAATTTTTTATCTTTTTACTTCCAAATTGAATACAGTATTTTATTGGGCTTCTGAGCTCAGGGGGGGATAGCCTAAACCCAATACAACCCCCAAATTCATTTTTGAAGCTTCTTTTCCAGTCTGCCACTGACACATACTGGCAGCAGGAGTTCTTTCTTATGGTAAACTGTGTAACTTTACTGTTAGCCCATTTCTTCAGCCTGTAGAGGCCTCTCTAGACAGCACAACTCTCTGGTGTATCAACCACTTGTACCAGTTTGGTACAAGTTTGCTGAGGGTACAACTCTCTCCCATTATCCAGATCATCCATGAAGATGCGGAACAGGATCGGACCCTGCATTTATCCCTGGGGTACACTTCTGGTTACTGCCTCCAACTAGGTTCCTGCCACTGATTGCTGCTCTATGGAATTTACTGTTTAACTAGTTTTCAGTTCATATCAACATCTATGCATCCAGACCATACTTAGTCAACTTGCCTGCAAGGATGTTATGAGATACAGCATCTAAAGCCTTTCTGAACACAGGGTGCACACTATGCACTGCTCTTTCCTCATCTACCAAGCCGTAGTTTTTATTGTAGAAGATCATCAAGTCAGTCAAGCATGATTTCCCTTTTATGAATCCACACTGACAACTCCTGATCATGTTGTCTGTCATATGCCTAGAAATGGTTTTCAGGATTATTTTCTCCATCACCTTCCTAGGCACCAAGATAAGGCTGACTGTTACATTGTTCCCTGGGTCTTCCTATCTGCCTTTTTTTTTTTTTTAAACAAGGGTGGCATTTACTTTCCTTCTTTCTTCAGGCATCTTTCCTAGACTGTTCAAAGGTCATTGTGAGGCCACTCTCAATAACATTATCCAACTGCCCCATCAGATGACATCATCACTAGGGCCTATGGACTGCTTTATGTCCAGTTTGCTTATGACTTTTGCCTTGGTCTCTGGGTCTCAGAATTCCTGAAGGCTAATCTTGCTTGCAAAGGTGGCATTTAGTACTTCTCACTTTTCCATGTCCCACAGAACCAGGTCCCTTGTGTCACTGAACAATGGGCCCACATTTTCTGTACTCTTCCTTTTGTCACTTGGTATTTATAGAAGCCCTTCTTCTTGCCTTTGACATCTCTCTTGAGATACACTTTCTTTTGGCTTTGGCTGTCCTGTGTTTCTGCATGCTTGGATAGTGTTTCTGTATTCCTCCCAGATTACCTCTTACAATTATACCTTCTATATGCTTTCTTTTTTGTATCTGTGTTTTGTCGTTCATCCACTTATGCTTGCTGATTTTTCTTTTCTGGACTTGTTAGGATGAGGCTGCTCAAACCTTGAATATTAACCAGCTTTCTTGAGTTCTTCTTGCTACATGGCTTTATCCCAGGGACTCTTCCAAACTGATCCCTGAAGATGGCCAGTCTACTGTCCTGAAGTCCAGGGAGGTCGCTATTTAGTTATCTTCTTGGTTAGAGTCTCTTGTGTGATCTCGAGAATCTTTCCTTCTCAATACCTCCACTCTCTATTTGCTCTGTTTCCTACATGTCTGTGTCACATATGCGAGCATAAATAAATGAGAAAATCACAAAGTGCTCAGAATTGGGACGTTCCCTGAAAGAAATAGAAGTTAGTTAAGAATCAGTTTCTTCTCAAATGTTGAAGAATTCTTTTAAGTAGGAGTCAGATTTGACATACAGAAGCATTATATGTTTGTTATTACTATTAATAATAATCAGTTATGAAATACTAATGTTTTAATGAATGTTAATTTTTTATTGTTCTTAATATAAAAAAAATCAGGAAAATCCCCTGAGATTCTTTGGATGTTCAGTCAACAAGAGGCAATTACACAAAGGTTATTTATAAACATAGAATTAGAGAGTTTAAACAGTCAGAACTTGGTAAACAGGGACCTGATAACAGGGAAAATTCTAACCCTGCCTTGCTCACAGATAAAGAGTGTCCCGAGAGAGGAGAGGAGATTTGCCTTGCAGCTGCTGGTGCAAATCTGCAATGCATGCTGCAAATACATGGCTGCTGTGAAAGAGGTGTGAATAGATCTCTGGTCCTGGTGAAAAGCAGCAGGGAAAATACAACAACGGCTCTAAATCACCTCCTTAAATACACTATTTTGAAAGGTGAAACTGGCCAGTAGGCACTAGTGTCCGTTGTTTTGGCCAATGAATTCAAAGTTCTGTGCCTAGGTGTCCACCCTAAGACTTAAGGGATGGCACAAGACAGGTGACTTGGTCATGTGCCATACATCCAGCCCTAAGAGCTTTCCTGGGCCAAACCCTCAAGTTCTGCTCACATCCTCAACCCCTGGACCTTGCTACAGGAGGAGAGCAGGGGTTTGGACTAATTTGGCAGGATTTATGCCCTACCAGGACAACAATAAACATCCTGAAGATAACTGGTGTGATCATTTGAGTACCATTACTTAGTAAAAACAGTTATTAGAGAATGGAACTCAGAATTCTAAGTGAAAAGAGTAAAAGTAAATGCTAAGACATGATAGCGTTACTTGATTGCCACTACAAAGGGTTATTTTCCATTCATTAATTTCTCTGGTTTTATTATTCACTACTACACTGATTTAATGAGAAACTTGAATTTTTGTGAAATTAGTTAACAATGTTTTAATCCTTGTAGTTTACAGATTGCATGTGTGCAGAAGCATATTTTAAAAATATGTTTGACGATAGAATTGAACCCACTGAGTAAAAAGCAGAACAGTACTTATTTTACTGTTTTTGATTCTGTAGAAACCTCTCAGCTATTCAAGACAGAGAAATCTGTTGCTATTCTATTTCCTGTAAAGAGAAGGATAACATTGGTAAGCTGTTTCTTCTTACAGCATCATTGGTGTATACTTTTGTACTTTGGATCAGAAGTTAAAAATGTTAATGATACTTGAATATATAACTCCAATACATAACTGAAAATTTTAATTGACTTGGGAAACTCTTTTTGCAAATATTGCATTTTTTTGTTTTAATGTAGTATTTTATTTAATGTAAGAGTCACCCATACAATTATTTAGTTCTTGAAAAGTTGTGTAGAGGCCTTGGAAAAGCATTTAAATTAATCCAGGCTGACTGAATGCCTCCCAAAATCTGTGTTATTTTTGAAAACTTAGTAGTTAGTTATGAAGGCCTTCTAATTGTTGGGTGATACTTTAAAAAAAAAGGTGTTTTGCTCCATACATACATGATTTTACTTTGAAATCAGGCCTTACGTGTACATGGCTGCATGGTGATGTTCCTCAAACAGGGGGACTGCTGCTTTTGTCCTGGGATACAAAAAGTGTATCCCGAAGTCTGTGAGGACCTATAAAAGCCCTGTGAAGGTGTCTTCCATCCGCCTTTGCCTTTTGCTCTTTCCTCTTTCTTCCTGTCGCTTTCTTCCACTTTCTTTTCCATTTTCCCTCTTGTGTTCTCCCCTTCCTTCTGCAGAGCAAGAGAAAGGAGTGAAGCATAGGCTAAGCCAGCAACATACCTAGGGCTCTGCTGCCTCTGACCATCCTTTGTTCTGACATGCTGAGTTGCTAAGACAGGTAGTGCTGGATGGTGGGAATATGGCCTTGGCAGGTATTTATAGATGCTTCTTGAGGAAGACAGAGTTGTTAGAGCATTTGGGCAGCTCTGTAGGTTCAGCTGAACAAGAAACAGTGGGAGCAGGAATGGGAGGTAAGCTAGTTGCTTCCATCAGTGGGGGAAGTTTCCATCTTAGGAAGAGAGTACTACGTAGTAGAGGTCTTGAGGAAATTATGCCATAACACCTGATTTTCAGGATTCTGCGGGAGATGCCAGCTATGTGTAGGGACATGTGAGGGCTTCTCTCAGAACAGTGTACTTATTATTTTGGGCACGTGGGTTTGAAGGAGGCCAGATCCTAGGTTTGCTGCAGCTTGAGGTGCCACAGTTACCTGCAAGTGAGGGGAATGCACAGAATATACAGTGAGGAAGGTTAGACTTTCAGACAGAAGGGGTAAGGAAGACAAGTAAAGGGCAGCAAAGGTGATTGAGGTTTTCAAAATACAGTGCTAAATCCTCATCAAATTGGTGTCAGGGCTGCAGTGGAAGATCTCAAAAGTGATATTATGACTTGTGACTAGAAATTGGTGAAAACCGTTTAATTTCTGAAATGATCCTAGGGAAAATGGTGTTTGATCCTGATTCATTTTACAGACTGCCTGGTGGAGAAAAGCATGCCAAAAAAGCATGCTAAAATTCGCAAATGGGAAAATAAGGAAAAGAAGGATCACTAATGCAGAACAGTGTAGATAACTTACTTGTGGAAGTCCTGAGAGTAATGATGAAAAAGACTCAAATTCTAACTGAGAAATAGTTAAGTGTTTTTCAGTATAATGTTTTGCCTAAAAAAACCCAACCTAGTTCTTAAATATTTGCCCAAAGAAATGACAAATGGAACCAGACTCCATGTATCATGTGTTTGGAGCTGCACAGGTATTACTGGAGCACTGTGTGCCATGTTTTGAGGAAGACCTTGAGAAACAGAGTAGAATGGACAAGAACCTGGAGATCATAGGGCTGGAAAATGAAAGGAAGAACTATAATAAAAAGACTTCTTAGTGTTAGATTAGCAGTTGGACTCCATGATTTTAAAGGTCTTTTTCAACCTAAACGATTCTGTGATTATTTATCTTATTAAAGTGATAAAGCTTCACAGGATGTCAGGTGTTGGAAGGGATCCAAAGAGATCATTGAGTCCAACCCCCCTGCCAGAGCAGAGGAGTGCATCCAGATGGGCCTTGAAAGCCTCCAGAAAAGGAGACTCACAGCATCTCTGGGGAGCCTATTCCAGTGTTCTGTGACCCTTACAGTAGAGAGGGGCCCTTGTGTTGAGGTGGAACCTCTTGTGCTGCAGCTTACACCCATTGCTCCTTGTCCTATCACAGGGAGCAAGTGTGCTGTTAAGAAGACTTGGAGCTGTAATCTTTGCATTTTTAATTGATGTCAGTGCAGCTGAATGAGATGATAGTAATTTTTCAGTGCAAGCCGCAGCCTAACTGGTCTTCATCAGGAGGTGGAGGTGTAAAGCTGCCAGTTTCTGTGTCCTGAGAGGTGGTGGAAGATAAGTTAATAGTTACTAGCTTTGGTTTAGAAACTGTGGGATATTTTTGTCTGCATCTCAATGCCAGAGTTGATCAGCTAGGATATTAAGAGAATGGTGTGTTGAACTTGAGACAGATACAGCAATAAATTTAAATTTGAGGGCTAGAGCTGTTACAGACCCCTGATGTTCCTCCTGCCTCCCTGACAGATGTAGATGTTATTGCCTTGAGGCAAAAGCATCTCATCTACTCATGAATCAATTTGTGAACTGCTGCACTTTTCAGACAAATCTATTAGATTGCATCAGGAGGGGTACCAATTTCTGTTACCAAATTCTATTCTAGTGTTGTGTGTCTTTCAGAAGCCTTGGACCTCCTACAACCTAAATGACTTCTTAATGCTTTGTCAGATGTTTGCCCTTTTCTTTCCTTCTGGCCGTTGTATTTCTGCCTTCATTCTCACACCATGTATCATTCCAGTCTGGATTTTACAGTTTATTTCATGGTCATTGTAAACCTTTGTTTTTTCCATAGCTATTTTTCTGTAACTTAAGAGAATTTGATGTCGATGATCGTACTTCAGGAATACAAAATGCACATGACTTAAAAATAATTTAAATTTAGAAGAAAATATCCCACTTAGAGTCTTAAATACTGAATCTTTGATTGGGTATGAATGAAAAGCTGTGGTTTTGGGTTGGTATTTTGAGAGGAGTCTTTTTTTTATTTGTATTAACTTGATGTTCTATTGTCCCTTTACAATCTGCAAGCAGACTGTTGAGTTTTTCGCTATTTTGTCTATTCCGGCAGACATAACATTACAATGGCTTATTCAGCACTCCAAATCAAGACACTGTTGAAGGAAACTTTTCCCAATCACTTTGAACTTCTGTCAGCTGTACACAAGTGTGAAAAGATAAAAGACTGCAACTGCTACTACCAGGACTTGCTTTGATTGTGTTTGTTACCAGAAATAAAACTGAGTTATCGCTTGTCTCTCTATCTTGGTTCTTTAAAAAAAAAATCCAGATACTTGTCTGCCTAGGTGTACTTCCTTAACATCTTAATACAAGACTGATGGAAATCAATACTTTATGGGGCTGAAATGTTTTGAGTTTATGCATGTGAATTGGTAAATACTTAGTAATCTTTTTTCTAATTTGAAACTGAATAAACTGCACAGTGACTACACGAATATGACTGGATTTTTTGGAACAAATCATATAATTCTTCATACAAAATGTTTTCTCTGCAAAGATCTCTAGTTAACCATCAATATTCAATTAAAACCATAATTGAAAGTGTCTTATTTTAACAAAATACTTTTCATTAGAACTCTTTCAAATGCTCTGATTGGTGAAAAGTTACTTCCAAACTCATGTATCTGTAGTTGCCTGTTCTTCCAATCACTAGTTTACTTGATTTGTATGAATATTCTTTGGAAATTTAAAAACAGAACAAATTCTAGGAAATTTGATGCCTCTCTATTTGGAGAGGAAAATAATGGATTTTTCTAAACATTTTTATTGTACATGAAATAATTTTCACTGTGCCTCTGGATCACTCTTTCCACACATGAACCTTTAAGAATTTTTGAATGTGCAGCGTAGTGTGTTTGGGCTCTGAAGTAGGATTAGATGTTCTGAAACAGATTAAAGGAGGAATTCACTTTCAAAATTTTGATGCTTTACTAAAATTACAGATACTTTCTCCCGCTTTGTTTAGAAGTCTGATGGGAATTCTGTAAGTTTGGATGCAGGATAGATGCTCAGTGGCCAAATGTTTCAAGGACACTTGCAGATCTAGGAGAGAAAGAGTTCTGCGTTACTGGTCTAAAGCTGTGGTGAATGAGCAGACCAGTAGTTTCTACAGTATATGTGGTTACGTGTGTGAGCTATGAAAATAGCAACAATTTTGGCCAAGTCTGTTTGAGGATGCATTTCACCTAGTGGCTCTGATAAACTACTTAAAACATGCTGAACAGACTTGATAAAATCTTTAAGTGTGTCACAGGAATGTTGCTATGAGTGTGTAATTCATAAACACTTGTTTATAAATGTTTGCTGTATACATTGCAGAAATCTGACCCGAGGTCAGATGTAACTAATTTGACTATGTGTCTGACCCAAGGTCACATGTAACTAATTTGACTATGTGTTAAGTGCTGAGTGCTCTGTTTGTTAGTTCCTGAATATGGAACGTTGGAAATGACCTTCCAAAATCTGACATCTGCCTACTGACATTTTTATACTAAAACCCCAGCATTAGATGGCTTGTTGTTGCTTATGGGCATTTGAAGTAGGAGAGACATTGTAAAAGGCTGGAATTGCAGTCATTATGCATGCAACAAAAGAGAAGAGCCATTTCTCTGCCAGTGGTCTCAATATTGTTCCTGTAGTTCTGCTTTTTGATGGTAGTGCCTCATCCTTCCAACCTGCTAACTTGGCATGCCAGGTCATGTTTCTGGCATGTAAATTCCATATAAGAGCTTACTGCATCACTCCTTTATCTTGATCTGTCTTGCTCCTTTACTGCAAGTGTCTTTTGAGGGTGAATGCAACCAGTCTGTTTCCTAAGACAGCATGGCAGAGAGAAGTGGTGCCAGCTCCTGTCCTTCCCCTGCTTTGGTCAGTGTAATACTTGGGAGATGGACAAAGAAGTTAACTTCCTATATGTGGTATACACATTATGAAACACCAATGCAAGCTAAGACAACCTGTGGAGGGAGGAAATAGGGTTCCAGGCTGGCTGAATGAGTGTCTGTGAATAAGAGATGAGAATGAGCAATTCCATTATAAAAATCATCCCATTATACAGCATATGCTTTTTTTTTTCCCCCGTCATATTCTCTCCTCCCGTGTGACCTTGTATCTGAACCTAAGGCAACTCAAAGCAGGCTCTAGTTTCAGTGTTCCCATCTGAAACAGCCTGTCTATTTTTCAAGAACTTGCCTTCAAGTAATTTTTCAAAATAGGCTTGGTTCAAGATGAGTGTTTACTGTCACACTCAATAGCTTTGTGGGAAAGATGAATTGTAGCTGAAGGACATCTCTGACCTGCTGTTTCTGACACTGCATATGGCCATACAGCCTTACAAGAGGTCTAGACCCCTGGAGACAGCATTGCAATGTTATTTCTCTGCAGAGGAGCCTTTGTGCTCCTTTGTGCAGGGAGTGTCAGTGTCCCCTTGCTCAGAGAGATGTATTTCAGAAGCAAGAAGGGTGCTTAACAGCACTCCAGGGAAACCGACTGCAAGACAGAGCAGTAAAGGCTGCTGTTGTGCTCTGGCTTTCTTTGGAGATTGCAAGTGCCATGGTGTGCTCAGCATTCCTGATCCCTGGCTATGCCTCATGGTGGTAATGTGGCCTACATGCACGTTTTCTAGGCTGTAGAAGGAAACTGGTGTTGAGTGATATAGAAAAGGAACTACACTAACCTTCAGTTAAGGCACAGCTTGTAACCCCAGACCCCACATTAAGAGCCTTAAGATGGCTTGAGCGCAACAGTGATGCAAACATGTTTCCCTTCTTTTTTTTTCCCATTCTCCGTAACATGGGAGCAGTTTAACTCTCACCAAGGGTTATGAAGAACCACCAGGTGCCAACAACCATCTGTTTTACTTGCAGAGCCTTTTTTTTTTTTCTTTTCTGTGTGTGTGTTTTCCCCACATTTATTTTTTATTTGCATTGTGTATTGTAGAAAGCAACCACAAACATAAAATTTTGGTTAACTGGTATAAGAAAAAAACAAATCAAAATGGAGTTTTTTATCAAGTGCACTATAAAACTTCATATGCTTAGTGCAGAGGGCAGTGACACATACATAATTTGTTCCTGAATAAGCTGTTTTGTAAAGCCCTGGTAGCTCAGTCACCTGATCAGCATAATAAGTGGAATGCCTCTGTTCTCTGGTTTAGGACAGGGTGTCATGAGACTTCCAAGGAGGTCCGTGAACTTATACAAGAATTCTGTGTAATTACACCAAAATTTTAAAGGTTGTGAAATGTAGCAAGCTGTACACCTGGCTGACATCTCCAGCAAAGTTCTGCCTCTTGCTGTGACCCAGTCTGCACTGTAGCATGCACTCTCTGGTCCTGCAAGGCATGCATAACAAACTGCCTAGCTCAGTCCATAATATCATGGCTTAAAAGTGTGTTAGGGTAGTGGGACCTGAAAAGGCTGGCTTCTGGCTATGTGTTTTCTGCACCATGGTTTCCCAGCCAGTCCATGAGCACTGGTGAAGCAACATCTGAAATATTGTGCCCAGAACTGCTTGAAAGAGTCCAGTGCAGAGCCACAAAGGTGATTAAGGCAGTGGAACATTTCCCTTATGAGAAAGGACTAACAGCTGGATGTCTAGTGACTATAAATGTCAAATGTTATCCCTTCTAGAGGCAGTGTGTTCTATAATCAATTTTATGTTGCATTATAGTCCAATTCAAATGATTCATGTCATCATGCAGTCACACTAGAGGCATCGCTCAATAAACAAACATAAACTGTCCTTAGTTCTCAGAAGCCAACAGGGCATGGAACAGGGTGGAACAAATTTATTTTTTCACTGCAGAAGACACTGAAATGGGTCTCTGAAGTCACACACTTCTTCCTCAGTACAGACAGAAAGTCTCCATGAGAGATGGAGTCTGTCAAGTCTGGACAGAGTGGATGCAGACCTATTTTTGACTTTAAACAGAAGTCTTTCCAGATTACTCGTGACCTACTGGCAGTGGTATCACCCTCAAAATTGCTGAACTTTGTCTTTCTGAGTTGCCCCTCTGCCAAGACAGCCATCTTCTCTTGCAGCTTAGCAAGTGGCCTCATACTTGTCTGTCCTGACTTCAACCATTGTTCACAAGCTCTATGCATAACTAGCAGGATGTACCATATTCTGCACGGCTTGGCTTCAGTGAAAGATAGGTTCAGACTTAATTCCAGGGTAGGTCTGGGAATATCATGGACTCTTCTGTGTGGTTTTTGCACAAAATAAATGGTTTGTTCTGTTCCTCATTCTCTCTGTGCTTAACTGTTTCCTGGAAAAATGGGCATAGTCAACAGAGTCTTAGTGCTAAAGTAACCTGGAAAGAAAACATTGTCCCACTTCTTGGGGAGGCTCTGTCTTCATTGTGGTGTCACACACAGGATCCTAATAACAAAAGGGAATTTGGAACTGGGATAACCAAGGAATAGTGAAGAGGGCATGCAGTTCAGGTGGTAGGGTATATGAGAAATAATAAGCTTGTGGTATACCATCAGAGACAGTCCCTTCTCTAGCCCCAGTGCTGGCAAGACTATTGACATGCCTCATGGTATGGCCTGCAGCATTTTTTCTCTCTCCCAGAATGTGAGCATTGTGCTGGAAAGGTCATTACATGAGCATTTTGCAGATAACACCTGCTGTGGAAGGATGTGAAGATTGGGTAGGCAACAGAACCTGGTTTAATAGCACTATTCTGCTGCACAAATCTCAAAATTAATAAATGGTAGCAACACTGCTGACCCATGCCATGAGCTGATGACTGGGTGTTCTCAGCCATTTTTGTCTCCTTTGCCTTGGTCAGCATGGTCAGCAGAGTGAGACGATACATTCCCAGAGCATTTGTAAGCTGTTTCTTGGAAGGCAGACTTTTGGGTAGGAAGACTCAAATTATGTGGATAAGCCAGGTAGGAGGTGGGTCAAGGCAGCAGGCAGAATGTTTGAGGTGAAGAGGTGTCCTATGCTACCTCCCATTCCTTGAGTTCTGAAAGGGGCTCCAAAGTTTCTGCCCTCTGTTTCTGGTGTGGTTTGAAATACTTGGCATTTAGACTGGAAAAGAAGCACTTCTTGGGGGATCGACTATGGACATTTTCTCTGTAGCCAGTGCCCAGCATGCCAGCAGCTCTGGACAGAAGTAGAACAGTGGAAGCAGGATGGGAAGAGCCAACCCCCTGCTTTTCGTACTTTTCTCTACCTGTGTGATTGTGTCTTCTGTGTCAGTTGGCTTTGGCAAATGCTACTTTTTTTGCCTTTCCAGATGTAGCTGCTGAGCCATCCTGAGCTGGTTAGAGGGAAAGGGAAAAAAGACTGATGCCACTATAGCCATATGGCAGCTAAGAGGATTTGAGCCAGCTGGCCCTTCAAGTCTCAGTGCTTGCTGAGCCTTGCAGGTCTGCTGTCATGAAAAGGCAAAAGCACAAGAGATGTGCAACTCACAGCAGCCATCTGTGGGTCTCTGCTCTTCACTTGAGAGTGAGAGTGGGCACAGAATGAGGAAAACTATTACCCTGCTGTATGGTCTTCCTTGGGATGGCATGATTTGGTACTTCTTTACAGTTGGCCTCCTGAAACTGGTAGATGGTGTCAGGGAGCAGAACAGCCCCTCTGTAATCCAGAAGGAAGCAGTTAGGGACCTGTTGAGCCTCATGGATCCTCACAAGTCTATGGGACCAGATGGGATTCATCCTAGGGTGATGAGAGAGCTGGCAGATGAGCTGGCCAAGCTGCTCTCCATCATTTATCAACAGTCCTGGCTCACTGAAGAGGTTCCTGAAGATTGGAATCTGGCCAATGTGGTTCCCATCCACAAGAAGGGTTGGAAGGAGGACAAGAGGAATTACAGGCCTGTCAGCTTGACCTCAGTGCCATGCAAGATAATGAAACAGATCATCCTGAGTGCAATCACACAGCCCTTATAGGATGGCCAGGGGATCAGACCCGGACAGCACTGATTTAGGAGGGGCAGGTCCTGCTTGACCAACTTAATCTCTTTTTATGACCAGGTGACTGCCTGGTGGGTGTGGGGAAGGCTGTGGATGTAGTCTACCTGGACTTCAGCAAGGCCTTTGACACTGTCTGCCATAGCAAACTCCTGGCCAAGTTGGCAGCCCATGGCTTGGACAGGGGCACTCTGCTGGGTTAAGAACTGGTTGAAAGGCCAAGCCCAGAGAGTGGTGGTGGATGGAGCCACATGCAGTTGGTGGCCAGTCACTACTGGTGTGCCCCAGGGATCAGTGCTGGGCCCAGTCATGTTTAATATCTTCATTGATGATCTGGATGAGGAGATTGAATCCACCATTAGTAAGTTTGCAGACAACACCAAGTTGGAGCATGTGTCGATCTGTTAGAGGGCAGGAGGGCTCTGCAGAGGGACCTGGGCAGCCTGGACAGATGGGCACAGTCCAATGCCATGAGTTTTAACAAGTCCAAGTGCCAGGTTCTGCACTTTGGCCACAACTCCATGCAGCCCTACAGGCTGGGGACAGAGTGGCTCTGAAGAGCAGCTGTGCAGAGAGGGACCTGGGGGTACTGTTGGGTGATAGGTTGGACTCGATTTCGAAGGTCTTTTCCAACCTGATAATTCTGTGATTCTCATTGCACATGCCTTTTGCTGGCATGAGACTATGCTGAGGCTGGTGAAGGAAGGGACTGGGATCACTGTGTATCAGAGGTTTTCCATAAATGCAGCTTTTAAGTGAACAGTCAGTCCTGTGGCATCCACTGGTACAGGCTCTGCCTTGCTACTCTTGGGTATGAAATGTGTCCTTGGCCCCTCTGGACGTGGTCGTGTCAGCATAAGCCTTTGGATTTGCATTGAAACAATAACCAGAAGGGATTTAGCTGCCTCTGCATAGATTTTACCAATGGGTCTCCAAGGCCACAGCAGATCCTGTGACAGAATCAAACTCCATACTCAGTAGCTGAAGAAAGAAGAAGGCAGTTCCTCTGTCATCTGTGCATATCTAATCCTTGCTTCTAGAGACAACCCATCCCTGGGGCTCATAGACAGGCATTTAGAAAACACTGTTGTTTTTTTGACTGAATGGACCAGATTACACTTAGTGCACAAAATTTTACAAAACAGGGAGGGTAGCTCATCTGCCTTCTAGTTTTGAAAACTGAAGCACTGTGATACATCTAGGTAGGCAGAATACTTTTTAAAGATTAAGGTATTTACAGATAAATGCACTTGAAGTAAATGGGTTTGTTAAGCAGCATTGTCTGTCTTTCCTCATTACCTACAGGTTGTGTGGAAAGTATTTTCACTAATGTAGAAAACAAGTCCATAAATTTCCCTAATCCATCCTTCAGTGTAAAGGTGTGAACATGCACTGATGGTACTTAAAGTTATTTATAAATTAAGGGACAAAAAGTCCAGTCTTGCAGCATGGCACTTGGTTTGGAATCTGCACTGTACAGCCATAGTGGACCAAGAGCTCTGTTTCAGAAATTGAAGAACAAAAGAGATCCAGGTTTTTAACCAGATTGTCCCCCCTAGTGCTGATAGCTTTATAAATAATTCCTAAGTGAGATTCACCCCTGTAAATGCTATGAAGAAGTTTGTACCCCAGTTTGAAAATGAGACTCTAGTAGATTCAAAGGCAGTCAAGACCACTGATGCACCACCTTGTACCTTCCTTCAGCTGTCTTCTTCCTCTCAAGTTTGTGGCAGTAGGACTTGAATTATATGTTTCAATATCTGTAGTGGGTTTGCAGTGACCTGCCCCCCCACCTTTTAAAACCCCGGCTAAAACTCAGAAAAACACACTGGAAGTTAATAAATGAAGCTTTATATTTACAGCAATGCAAATATACAAGCAAATATTTACAAGATATAACAGATATTTACAGAAATATACAGCAAAAAAGGAATACAGACACCACACCCCTCCTGGAGACCAAAATCCCCAAGAGAGGGAAACCAAACCCCCCACCACCACCTTTCCCTCCTTCCTCCAGCTTTATCTCACCACTTGATGATGCTGCAGATAAGCTGAAGATCGGTCAGAAAGATTAGTGGCAGGAAGGAATGAATGGTTTTAGTAATTTTACTCTGAATTAGTTCAAAGGCAGAGAGACAAAGAAAAGAAGCTGCTGAAGGCAGCTGGGACCCAGAGCCGACTGACTGCGCAAGCACACTGGCTTATCTGGATGTTTTGGGAACATTCTTAAAACAACCTGCTTCTCTCTCAGTCAAAACTGGGTGAAGGGACACAGTGTTTAATTTCTCACTCTCAGACAGCAGTCTAATTTCTCACACAAATTCTCCAATTAGCTCAAACCAACACAATATCTCACTGTTCTCACTGTAAAGAACTTCCTTCTTATGTCCAACCTATATTTGACTTGTCCCAGTTTAAAACCATTGCCCCTCATCCAGTTGCCACAAGCCCTTCTAAATAGTCCTTCCCCAGCCTTCCTGTAGGTCCCCTTCAGATATTGAAATGTATGTTTAAGGTTTCCCTAGAGCCTTCTCATCTCTAGGCTGAACAACCCCAATTTTTCCAGCCTGTCTTCATAGGAGAGGTGCTCCAGTCCTTTGATCATCTTTGTGGTCCTCCTCTGTACCTGCTCCAGCAGGACCATGTCTTTCTTGTCTTGAGGGACCCAGAGCTGAACAGAGTACTCTGGGTGAGGTCTCACCAGAGCAGAGTAGAAGAATTGTGTCTCTTGGTCTGCTGGGTATGCTTCTTTTGATGCATCCCAGAATGCAATCTGCCTTCTGGGCTGCAAATGTGCCCCCAGGTCATTTTCTTCAGGGCTACTCTCAGTCTCAACCTGCAGTCTGTATTGCTGTCGAGGACTGCTCTGACCTAGGTGCAGGACCTTGCACTTTGGCTTATTGAAGCTCATAAGATTTTTCTTAGCCCACTTCTCCAGCCTGTCTAGATCTATCTAAATCACATCCTGCCCTTCAGTCTGAACAACTGCACCACTGAGCTTGGTATTGTCTGCAAACTCACTGAGGGTGCACTCAATCCTTCTGTCTACAGCATTGATGAAGATTTTGAACAGCACTGGTCCCAGTGCAGACACTTCAGTGACACCACTTGTCACCTGTCTCCATCTGGACATTGACCTGTTGTCCAGTACCCTTTTTATGCGATCACCCAACCAATTCCTTAATCACTGAACCTGTCAAATCCGTATCTTTCCAGCTTAGAGAGAAGGATGTTGTGGGGGACTGTGTGGCCCTATGACATTCAGTGCAAGCAGAACAGTATCTTGAAAGCATTATTTAACAAAGACTTTTCAGAGAGATCTATAGTGCTAGAGCCAAACATTCTTTCTATAAACACTTTGTTTTGGAAACATGTAAATGGACAAAGAGCATAGAATACATTTAGGAATTATGATTTAAAGATACTGGTGAAGAGATTAAAACAATTAATTCCATAGACATTTTCAATTTTGTTGCTTTAAAAACGCGTTCTTGAGTTTCTTGAAATGAAATTATACTAAGATCGTTAAAGTTCCTTTTCCTTTTCTTTTCATATGATCATCATAAAACACTTTACAAATGGCTTTATAGGTCTGTGAAAAAGGGACATTAAAGAAATTAGGGACAAGGAAGGCTTTTATTGAGTGGAGGAGTTATAATTCAGAAGAGCTTTGGTTTTCTTGCGCATTTTCTTATTTATGTGTATCAGTTGTTGTTTTTTTATTTTTTCTTAATTGAGGATAAAGTCCAAGCTGTCACTTTGCTTTACATGTACCAAAATAAAACTTAAAGTTGTAGTTCAGTCTATGTTGAACTAAGCATAAAAGAGGGGAAATAATGTTGCAGTACTTTAATTGTTGGAAAACTGATTCCTAATTAAGTCTTGCATAGCTGTCAAAATAACCATGCAGTACATTTGAGAAATGTGACTCAGAAGTCACATCTAAGAAGTCTGAGAATCAGGCTTTCTCAATTTACTGAAGCTGCAAACTAATAAATCAATGTCTTTAAAACAAAAGATGAAAGATGAGGGAGCAGCAAGAGATAGTTTCACACTGTACAGAACAAAATGCATTGATGTAGTGGATAGTTTTAATTACATTTAACTGCTGTACTTTAAGCCCTTAGCAGAGGATTTTTAAATGGGTACAGTAAAATCTTTGCCATTAGTTCTTAATGCATTTCAATGTCTGATGCCAAGCTGTTATAAATCAATGAACCACTACTGAAGTCAGTGGAGTCACAGATGCGCTGTTTGAGGCTCAAGTCCCTTATTTTGCTTTGAGGGCCCCCAGTCTGGTCTACTGGGCAGTGTAAACATGCTGTGTAAAAGCTGAAGTGTGGGAATGGCACCTATCAAGGGAGGAGAATTGGAGGTCATCGTTTGCTGGTCCAGGAACTAATGAAAATTGACAGATTACTCCTCAGGAGAAAAATATCTCCCTACAAAAATAACAAGCATGCAAATTAATATGATACAGAGAGATGGTGAAGATTTATGTGACTCTTTCCCTCATCCCTTTCATGTGGCTTCATTTTTTGGTGTTGTTCCCTAATGATGTTCATTTGTCTGCTTCACTTAGTGCTATCTGTCCTCCTCCAATGCCACTCCTATATGTTGGGCTCACACAGGGCTGCACCTTTCTGGCCTCACAGCCTCACATTCTTGATCCCCACTGATTATATATATATCTGTATATATATGTAGATATATATACTTTTTTTTTTTTTTGGTCGATGGTTGAGCTGTTGCAGCTGAGAAAACTCTTTTGCCTATCTCTTCATGTCACCTCTCTTCCAAAGCTGATCTTGCTGCATGAGTGGCAGGACAAGCAGCAGCCCTGTGGTAAAGCCACTGCAGATCATGGCCTCACTATTGCATTCAACAGAGTGGAGTAGCAATGTGGGTTAATGTATCAGGCCTGAGGAGTCTGCCTTCTCACCAGCCTTTGCCTGCTAAGCTTAAACTTCATAGAAACAGAGATGGAAATAGAGGCAGAGCAGGGCTGCCTCACTGCCTATGGAGCTCAGTGGGAAGTTTCCTACTACTTTTAACAAAAACAGGACACTGGCATCCACAAAACTCAGTTTTGCTGTGGTAATTACAAAGAATAAAGAGATCCACTTGAGAAAAACATAAATCAAGCCCTCATTTCTGCTCATTGTACACATGAGGACAGGCTGAGAGAGATGGGGCTTTTCAGCCTGGAGAAGAGAAGGCTTCGAGGAGACCTTATAGCAGCCTACCAGTATCTGAGGCAAACCTACAGGAAGGCTGGGGAGGGACTGTTCACAAGGTCTTGTAATGACAGGACGAGAGGTAATGGGTTCAAATTGGCACAGGGGAGATTTGAAAAGGATGTTAGGAAGAAGTTCTTCACAGTGAGGGTGGTGAGGCACTGGAACATGTTGCCCAGGGAGGTTGTGTCTGCTCCCTCCCTGGATGTGTTCAAGGTCAGGCTGGATGAGGTCTTGAGCAACCTGATCTAGTGGGAGGTGTCCCTGCCTATGGTGGGGGTTTGGAACTGGATGATCTTTGAGGTCTCTTCCAACCTAAACCATTCTATGATTCTGTGATTCTAAATCTTTGCTGAGAAACAATGTCATCATCTTTCTCTACTGCAGTCCTTCCCTATCATCTCCTCTCTACTGCATCTGAAACAATATTTAGGCTCCTTAAAACAGAGTCCTTGGATTTCCGTTTAGATGCAAGATGTTAGCCTTTTTGGATGTTCTGAGATGATAAGTATGTCACTGAAGATGTGTTTTCTGCACTTAAGTGGATAGTAATTAATCCTAGAGCTTTCTCTTTCCTTCTGGGAATGGTACTATCCACTGCTTCCTGAGGATGAGAGGCAGTTGGCAACAGGCAGCCTACTTGATGAAGTGAGATTGATGGTGGATTTCTCTTAAGATAATGATATTGCTCTGGTTCTGTTTGAAAAAAGAACAAAGCAGAAAGAAGGGAAAGGGAGGAGAATTGAGGAAAACCAGGCCGTTGTCCCTTTGTCCCTCTGACTGGGTTCAGAGACAGCTTACCCCAAATGTTGTTCCAAAGTGGTTGGTTACTGTTCTGTCTGATCTCAGTCTAAAGCAGGTGAACATATGTAAAAAACACATATAGAGCTGCACACACTCATGTCTCTGATAGTTGATGGAGTTTTTGTTTAAATAAAAGATATATATTAATGAGCCTCAGCCAGACATTGGAGTGTTTCGCAGCATTATGAAGAGCTGTTGTGATGAAAAGCATCAATATTAAATACCTTGCTATATTACTTAGTCAGGTATGAGATAAGTGCTCATTTATTTTAATTTCTACATATTTGTGACTTTGTATTTTGCAAATGCTTTTTTTCTAACTTGTATTTACAAATCAAGCACTTCTATTTGCTTTCACTTTAGCTTGCATGAGATAAGCCTATTTCTAAGGTCACTTTCAAATGTCACCTCCTCCCTGCATTTGTTACCATCTTCTGAAATAGGAAACTGGGAAACCTAAACCCTCCTTGACTCCTAAAGCAATGTCCCAGGCTGAGAGTGTTCAAGAATGATGGATATGTTTTCATATTAGGTGCACATGTTGGTTTGAGAATTGATGTGTGAGAGTCCAAGAGGTAGATATGTCTTGCTGTGACCAGCAGAGTGCAGGGAAGCTGGCTGACCTGTAGCAAGATCTGAGGCACACATATAAAGTGCAAGAGTGTTCAAGCTGTTACAGCAATCACACAGATGTGAGAAGGCTTGCAAAACGCACTACTGAATAAACTTCAAGAGTTTGTCCATGTTCACAAAAGATTTGGGAATGTGAAAATTATTTTAAGGAAATTTCATCACTGTCTACAGTAAAGACCTCTAAATTCTTCCATGAGCTTATATGCGATCACTTGCAAACACTCTCTTAATAGTGAGTGGTTTCAGATAAACCCAAGCCACAGAACAAAATACCTTACTTATTAATCTCACTGGATCTACTTTTTTTTTTTTTCTCCTAGAAAGAGAGAAAGAGGCCTTTAGTGAGTCTGCCTCAAGGAAAATTACTTCATAATCTGCAGATTAAAACCCCAAAATGAATACATGAAATATATGGGTTTAACAACTAATTGTTTGGTTTTGGAAGCTTCAGTAACCCAGCATAATCGTTATTTATACCTGTGGAGTTGTTATCTCACAGTCCTATAAGCTTCATCTTGAACAACTGATGACCCTTTTAACATACATATAGCATGGAGTTGATATAACAAGAAGACCTCTTTTCTGTCTGTTGGAGAAAATTGTATTCATTGGCATTCACTCTCTCACCTGGAGACTTTTGTGTTCTGACGTGTTTATCAAAGTGCTGGCCTAGAGATGCTGAAACATATATCTTTGGATTAACAAAGGGTTATGTATGAAAGATATTTTTATCACTAATTTGCTGTAGTTGTATGTAGAGACAGCTGATTAAAGAAAACAGTAGATACAAATTTTCAGTCATAGGGAAACGAAATTTACTTTGTAAGTCAATGGACTGCTAGTTTGATTGCTGGTTTTTCATTTCTACTTTCTAGCAGAGGCTAAATATTTGAAAAATGTAACACAAAATTTAATCTGAAGAAATTGTCTTGATAAATGCACTGTGCCAAACCCAGTAAGCACTGCAATACATGCCCTCTTCTCTTTTCAGGAGAAGAAAAATAAACTAAGGTGTTTTGAGGTATATATTCAATATATGTAGCTGCTGAAACAGACTTCATCCTGCTCTTCATAATGCTGTCAGCATTAAAGATGGATACTACAGCTATGTATTTGCATGCTTGAGGGTTGAGTGGCAGGAAGATAAACTAGTTATCCACAGTCCTTCACTTGTTCTGTTTGCCACCAGCTAATGTACCTTCATCATTTTCCCCTGAGACTAACAGTGAGATGTGCCATTGAATATTAGTGTTTGTGGAAGACCTGGAGCTGAATTTCAGGAATTGCAACAAAATAAATTTATTTAAAACAACCTAAATCTCTGGTAAATCTTGAGGGTTTTTCTTAAAGAAAAAAAAAAAAAANGCTTAAAATTCAGGAGAAATAGAGAAAAAGTTGAACTCCTACTCTGTGGATATTCTATTCCTCTCTCAACTGAAGTGGATAAAANAGAAAAACTGCAGGCTTCCCTGGACACTGCTTGACAGTTTGTTAGAGTATATGCTATGTCCATTATTGCACAGATGAAAAAGTTTATTGAACTGCTGCCTTTTTAGTGAGAAGAACAGAAACCAGCACTGTGTAGTCCTGTGTTTAAAATTCAGGAGAAATAGAGAAAAAGTTGAACTCCTTCTACTCTGTGGATATTCTATTCCTCTCTCAACTGAAGTGGATAAAAGCAGTGAAACCAGGGCCGTTGTTAGTTCTTCCAATTCCTTGAAAATGTTAGATTATTTTTTGTACATAATCTTAGAATGGTGGCTTTTAGTCAACACATTTATGAAATGCAGTTTGTTCCATCTTGCAACACTGACTATGGTAACACAATACTCAAAGAACAGGAGAAAGAATAGCATTCAATCATTCAATAAAGCTGACTTGCAGCATGACTATGACACAAGTTTGGTGTAGGATACAATTAATTGTGAAACAGACTTATAGACCAGCTCACCTGGCAAATCCCACTGGTGCTTCAGGCACAGATTTTGGATGTATCAATATTACCTCTGCTTGTGCTATTTCAAACAAAACAGTTAATCATTTATTTAGAACAGCTTTAGCACATTTTGAATAAACACAAATAAAAAGCATTGGCATGCGCTTTATTGCCAGTTTGTAGATTATAATCACTGTATTCAAGCTAATAACATTTCCCTTTGGTTGTTGTATCATGATAAAATTTACATCATTGTCAGAAAGAAGTTGGACAGTGTTTAATTTTTCTGTTAAATTCTCTTGCTTTTAAAAAATTTCAGCTACCTAACCCAACATCTCATCTATTTTGTTTTGTTTATTATTTTTGACTACCCAGAGAGAACTGTAAATTCCTTGAATAGCTATCAGGACTACATTCAAGATTTTGGAAACCATGGGTGCAATACTTCTGGAGAGGGTCTACATCACCCCGAACAGGTACCCTGTGTGTCCACAGGATGGTTCTATAACACACATGGTAAAAACCAGTCAGAATCTTTGAACATATGGCATAGCAACAACTGTCTGCCTGCACAGATGGAGTGAATGAGGTGATTTATCTGTTCACATGCAGTAGCTGCTTCTGAGTTGCACCACAGTCAGTATGGTCATGAAATTAGATCTAAGATGCTAGCTGAGATGAACAGCCGTTACAGTGTGTGATTAATGTGTCCTGGTGACCATTACGAGCAGGCATTCAGCCTCATATTGAAAGGTAAAATTAGCACTGTTATCTGCACATACCATGTTTAGCATAATAGTGACCTTGAGCCAGTTAACATGAGTGTTAACATGAGAGAGGGAAATACTAACCTGTATTCAGACAGTCTTGAAAATTGCCTGGTCATGGGAGCCAAATCTCAGCATCTCTTTCTACAAGTAAACTCCTTGGGAGCATTGTTTTATTAAGAAGATGAAGAGTGGAGGGAACTCGACTGTCTTAGGCATATTTCTTTTGTTGTTTCAGTAACCATTTTCTAGCTTCCTCTACTTGATGATCTCCCCTACAGGCCAGGAGCTTTTGCATCTCCCTTTGTTTTTATTGGAATAGAAGTAAAAAATATATTATTAAGAATAAAAATGCAAGCACATCATCATCATGTTTCAAAACATCAGTACCTATTTCAAATCTATGTGTTTCTGACATGTTGTTTCAAGAAACTGATAAAGGATATTAAACCATGGACTGTAAGCAGGAACGATAGGGCTACACATGAATAGTTGCTTCAGATTTAACCTCTGATACCATTTCCAATTACTTGCAATTCTCCCAGTTGTGAAATTCAGCATTTATACTGTAATATGGTTGGGAGGGCTCTTAGAGATCATCTACTGCAACCTGCCTGCTATGGGCAGGGAAGCCTCTCAACTAGGCTTGGTAGTTCAAGGTCTCAGGAATCATATTCCAGGATCTTTGAAGAATCTCTGCAATCTACCAAAGGCATTTCTTTCTGGTCTCTATTATTTTCCTGCCTGAAGTAAGCAGCAGGAAGTCATGCTCACTGTGGCAGGGCAAGGCACTGCCCCACAGGAGGTTTGAATGAGGTGCGAACTTTGACAGGACACGCCCAAGTTCACTGCCCCACCAGAGGTGTGAATGGGGCTCGAACTTTGGCAGGGCACACCCAACTCCACTGCCCCACCAGACGTGTGAATGGGGCAGGAAACGGTCTTCCTCCCTACCCACCTTTCATATCTATATTAAAATGAGTTTCCTGTTTTCTCCAGCTAATTAACTGGGGGGGAAAAAAAATCTCTTGGTGGTTATATCCAGTGATCAGCCTTTGAGATACAATCAGCTAGTCTATCAGTGCCAGAAATATTGCTGAAATTTTCACTTGTAGAGAAGTATTGTCATATCTCCTTTTTCATTAATCTATGCATCAGGTGTGCATTGAAGCAAAACCTTAACAGCTATTTAGAATTAATATAATTCAATATTAAGACAAGATATTTTATAGAATAATTAAGGTCAGCAGATGGAATTATAGAATTATAAGAATCAGGATGGCAAAGACCTTTAAGATCAAGAACAGTCATTAACCTAACACTACCAAGTTCGCTGCTAAACCATGCTCTAAGCGCCATATCTATGTCTTTTAAATACCTCTGCAGATGATAATTCCACCACATTCCTAGGCACACTGTCTCAGTGCTTGACAAGAAATTTCTCCTGACGTCCAGTCTAAACCTTCCCTGTCACAACTCCAAGTTGTTTCCTCTTGTCCTGTCACTTGCTGCTTGACAGAACAGACACACACACACCTCTGCTGCAATACCCCCTCAGGTAGTTGCAGGGAGAGATAAAGTCTCTCCCTCAGCCTCCTTTTCTCTAGAATAAACAACACTAGTTCCTTCAGCTGCTCCTCACAGGACATATTCTCTAGATGCTTTAGCAGTTTGTTGCCCTTTTCAGATCTGCTCCAGTGCCTTTATATCCTTCTTGTAGTGAGGGCCTCAAAACTGTACACTGTATTTGAGGTGTGGTCTCATCGGTGCCAAGTACAAGGGCACAATCACTTTTCTGTTCTTACTGACCACGGTATTTCTGATGCAGGCCAGATTGTTTCTGGCCTTCTTGGCCACATTCATCTGGCTGTCAACACCCAGGGCCTTTTCTGCCAGGCAGCTTTCCAGCCACCCTGTCCCAAGCCTGTAGTGTTGCATGGGATCATTGTGACCCAAGTACAGGACCCAGCTTTTGGCCTTATTGAACCTCACACGATTGGTTTTTGGCCCATCAATACAGACTGTTCAGATCCGTCTGTAGAACCTAGGACCTGAGTCTTCTTAGGTTTCCAAAAACTTGATTTCCAGTCCTGAAGATACAGTGTATAACTCTGTTACTTTTGGCTGAGATGAAATTACAATGAAGTATCAACAGACAGAAGATGATATTCTAAAACTCTCTGGTTCTCTGGTTTTATTACATTAATCAAGTAGCTATCAATCACTGAAGAAGCCAGGCAGGCTCTCTGGTAAGTTTTTCTGTCGTTCTATAGACTTCTAAATATATATTTACCTGAAAGTTAAAATATACTGACTTTACTGTGAAAAGGAGCTAGATTGCTTTTCGATTCATGGTAGAGATTTGCAAAGGAAGTTTTACTTTGCATCTTTTAAAGTACCTGTTTGTACTGCTCTGCAGTAAACACTTACGTTTTTAATCTAATGGCAGTGATCAAAAGATGGTAACAGTTTGCTTTATCAAAATGGATTTGCTTTTAGTTCCCTTTTCAGTGGAGCTTCTAAAAAGCCAAGCCAAACATTCTGTTGCATGAAGGGAGTGTGTCTGGAGAGGCATTATAGTTACAGTTTAAACAGAGCATCCTATGCTGGAACTGCAGTCCTGTGACCATACAATGTGTGAAAAAGAGAACAAAACCAGTATAGCCTCTGAAACAGATTAATTGTTCTCTGCTGTGTGGTGAAGTGAAAACCCCAAGCTGCAGTAGTCTTAGAACAATGAACAAAGTGTTGGTTTCGTTTATATGTCCATTTATTAGTGTAATCTTTTCAGCACAACATTTGGAAGAGGAAAAGCAGTGTCTCCACCCAGCAGTTTTATAAAAGCTGCTAATCTAGTAAAATTTAAAGTCATGTGAGAGAAGGCCTTTACCACATCTTCTACTGTCTGTGTTGCGGAAGACTAGAATAGGCCAAATTAGGCCTGAACATGTCCTGGCTTCCCAGACATATTTTTCTGCCGTCCCTCCCTTCTGGTGATGGGAGAAGCACTGCAGGAAGGAAGACAAAAGGCCCTAGTGCCTCCATGTCTGTCCAAACTTGTTTACAGGGAACCCTCACATGTTTATACACTTGTTTGTGTTCTGCCCTAAAAGGTAAAAGCAAGCCCTGACTTTACCTAATAGGGTTGAGCTTGGCAAAGTGCCATTCTGATTGGCTGATCTGCGTCCAATTACACTTGGGCTACATTGATAAAAGATGAGCAGGTAACACAATGTGCTTCTGCTGCCATTGCTTTTGCCTTAACGTGCTCTCTGCTTCTGGCAGTGTTCTGCCTCACTGACATTCTATCCTGGCATGCTCTGCAGCATCATGCTCTGCTAAGTTATAAGCTAGCCCTGCTGCATAATAACAAGCCCAGATACTTTGGGCTTGTCTACCTGAAACTGCCTTGAGTTTACCATGGAATAGGCACCAAATGCCTTCATGAGATAGGCTTGCTTAGCCAGCGTGACATTATGCTGAGTCTGCACATCTGCAAGACATTCTGCCTACACCTGGAAGTCTTCTGCCAAGACTGGGAGTCCTGGAAGGAACACAGATTATCCAAAAGGACCAGGTCAGAGACTGTCTGCCGCTTTCCCCAGTATCTTTGGTAGAGCCTGGAATGATCAGAAGTCCCTCAATGGCTGACAAGACACCAAGAGAACTCCCTGCAAGTGTTTGGGTAATGTCTGAAGCTGTAGTTAGTCCCAGGAAATCTGGAGATTAATATTTGTGAGTAAGTACTCAAAAGCCTCTTTAGAAATTTTTTAGCAAAACTCTGTAAGTGAACGCAAGTGCCTTCTGCCTTAAAGCAGAAAGGAGCTTCCTGAGTCCATCTAGTGGGCAAGCAGTATAACTGACCGCAAGAACCTCTCTTCCAGTTCAATTAAGTTTAATGTTTGCATCATTGCTAGTCATTTCTTGGGTTCCAGATTCTGTTATTCCTTTGTATAATGCTTTCGTGACCATTGCAAAGAAACAATTATTATTAAAAATTACCAGGCAGTTAGTGAGAGTCCTGAATATCAAAATTAATAAACAATTGCTTTCATTAATTACCCTTTGTAACAGCCTGCAAACTCTGGGTTTCTGTAGTGTCATGGGATCTTTAATCCCTTAATTCTTTTGCTGTACGACAGCAGACACAAAGATGCTAATTAGACACACAGACTCAGATACTGCAAATATACAACCAACTAAGTAACATACATTGTGAAAATCATATCCAATGATCAGGTCAAAGCACTTGAAAGAAAAGGCTACTTTGTACAAACTTTCAGGTCAGTCATTCCTACCCATAACAGTGTCTATGCGTCTGACACCGGTAGAACAAAAGCAGAAGTAACCCAAAGAGTGCAAGACATTGCATAACTTTGACATCTTCTAATAAATATGTAATCCTCTAGGTAAAAATTAGATTATTTCAGGCTGCCATTCTCCCAACTGTGCTAGTTTGAACTAATTGGAGAATTTGAGTGAGAAATTATAGGCTTAGAACTATAGGCTTAGAAATGAAAATACATGATGCTACTTCCCTCAGAGCTCTACTGAGAAAGAAAAAAAGCTTGTTTTAAGAGTTGTAACCCAAATATAGATAAGTCAGATGGTTTCAGAGCACTCTGGGGTCATGGCTGCTCCTCTTGCATGGTTCCTTTGTCTCTGCCTTTGTAGCTAATTCTTAATAATTCTACTAACTTCTTTCCTACTGCTGATCTCCCTGGCTGATCTACCTCTGCCTATCTGCTGCATCAACAGATGGTGAGATAAGATTGGGGAAGGGGGGAAGGTGGTAAGGGGTGGTTGAAAAACCCCTCTTAGGGATTTTGATCTCTGGGAGGGATGTGGTATTTCTGTATTACCTTTTCACTGTATATATCTGTAAATATATGTTATATATTGTAAATATCTGGTTGTATATTGAGCATTTCTGTAAATATAAAGCTTCATTTATTAACTTCCAGCTGTTTCTGAGTCCTAGCTGGGGTTATATTAAAGGTGGGGAGGCAGGTAACTGCTTAAATCACCACACCAACCCAAGTCTTATGTTCCCCATAAGTGGTCTGGACTGAGCAGGGAGACAGACAAGTGTTCCCGCTATGAAAGCCTCATATTCTGATATGTGGGTACCCTCCCTAGACCAGTGGACTTGGCAGAAACTCCACTAGGCTGCAGGCAGCCCAAATTCAGGGCTCATCTTTGCTCATCCATGATCCCTGGACAGATTAGCAGCCTGCTGTGCAGGAAGGCAGGCAGTGGCACCTCTGCATTTGAAATGGTAAGAGAAGGGCTGAGTGCCTGTCCTTAGTATTTGCTATTGATTGACTCTAGCTGACTGCCTACTCAGCCATGAAGGGACAATTGGCACTTTGATTCTTAAGGTACACTGAGAAGTTGAGAGATGCAGACTCCTAATTTAGGCTCTCTAAATTGATTTCTGGAGGTTTTCAGAGCTGTCTTGTCTGTCTGTTGTGTGCTTAAAGCATTTGGACATGTTTGTGCAGCTTGCATTACATTTAAGAGGACACTTGCCTGATTTTAAGAAGAACTTAGTTTGGTCATAAGTTTGGGTTAGTGTGAAATCCAGTTAATGTTCACTGTGAGATGTTCACCTGTGAAATGGAAATGACAGCTCTTTGCATGTGTAGCTTTGTATACAGTAAGAAATTAATGTGTGACTGATTATGCTGATGTCTACAGCTGAAAGACTGAACGTTTCAAGCCTCCAGCTCATTTCGGCTGTATCTTTCTGTGAATGCTAATGCTCAAAGCAGTTTTATTCAACTACACCATTTCTCAGAGAAACGTAACAGGAATACGACTGCAAATCTATGGCTACTGGTGAGATGGAAAATGTATTCACTGAAATACTTTCCATGACAAACATCACATATGCCACTTAGCACTTGTTAATTAGAACCAGAAGTCTAGTTGGCAGCTCACCAGATGAATGGAGAATATAAAAGTATATCAGTTCCCCAAGGATATGCCTAGAAATAACAGTGCACATTCTGTGACTGTTTTCATAAATACTGAAATTGTAGCTGATTTCAGCAGTTCTGTGCAGTCAGTAGCACTGCAATGCAGGGTCCAAGCAGCAATGTATACTAAAGTTACAGCACATACTCTTGCATTTTACTCTAGCACTACGTTGCACTGTGCCACACTGCAAGAATGGACAGAAGATAACACTCATGTAATAGTGCTCAGCGTTCCAGATTTTGCTTTTTTCTGTTTAAGAATATGCTCTGAAGCAGAGACAAATCAGTATTTAAGATTAAAGGTACAGGCAATTAGTGCTTCAGATGGAAAATAAAAGACTATTTAATTAAGAGCTAAAGGTCAAACATTAGAGCTGTTAAGGAATGTACTTCATTAAAATACAACACAGCCTCTGGAATTATGTTTTCTCTCTCCTGATGCTGATGGCAGAACTGTATTTCCCATCCCTTTGCTATGTATTTGGCTTTGCCTTTCATTGGTCTGTGTATGCTTTCAAAAACATATGGCAATCTTTTCAAGATCTGGATGTATGATGTTTACAAATATTTTTTTCTTATAGTTTTGTTTTGTTAGAAAAGACATTCAAAGAAGCCAGGCAGTTGGGTAAAGTCCAGAGGGGCTTAGGAGGGAGTGACTATTTTTAAGAAAAGGTGATAAGTAAACTCACTCTTTCAAGAAGAAGAATCACTGGAAGGGAGTCAGACTTCAGGAAGGGCCTTTCTTTCTGCTAAGGAACGGAAGAATGAAATCCTGAGTCTAAAGAATTTCCCCTCAGTTTTACTACAACATGAAACAGTTGCCGTGCCTGGTAAATAGTTCTCTCCTGGAAAACTAACACCTGCTGCCTGTGTCACTTCATACCCCTACCAAAGCTGCAGTAGTTTTATAACCAAGTAATCTTCAAAACTCTTGTGTCATTGCCTATTCTTTTACACATAATCCTGAAAGATCCCTGCCAGGCCCAAGTTTATGCCTTGCCCGCCTCCCCCCCCACCCTTTTTCTCTGCCCGTTCAGACACGCTGAGCTTTACTATAGGAAAGCAGAGCTCAGAGGAATCAGTCTGTAAGCCTTGCTGATAGCATGCACTGTAGACCACACCAAGTATCAAGGTGAACACCTACAGAATGCTAACATGTGAGATAAGTAAGTCTCAGATATGTAAACTGAGGGAAAATATGTCAATGGAATATTTGTGCTTAAGAGTGAATGACCTGCAGTAGTTGGTATTACATTTTGGAGATTATTTAAAGTAATTAGTCAAAGAAGCATTAGTGAATGAAAGAATGTTTAAAAATCCCCAAACAAACTGAAAATAGCTCTGATTTTGGCCTGGCTTAAACCACCCTCATCATATATGGCAGGTGGCTGTGTGCACGGTATGGCAGTCAGTGATGGTATTGCATATACCCCATCCTTCTTGTGTGCCATCTTTCATTTGTTAAATCTGTTATTCACAGTGATGCTATTCTTTAACAGGTGCCCATGATGTTAAAATGCAAGTTGACCCACAACAGATGCCCACCTTTGTGGGTTTTTTCCCCTTGCATATGCCTACACTTTCTTTTAGTCCCCTTGAAGATATTTTCAGCAAATAATGAATGGAAGGCAAGCTTCCTACCACAGCTGATGGATGCTGACAGATGGACAGTCTCTTGGAGTTTTCAGACAAGAGGTATCAGAAATTTCTTACTGAAATCCAGTCAGCCTAGTTCTAAGGTCAGAGATCCTGTCCTTCATTGTAGCTTGGAGAAGTAAAGGACCACGTGGATTGCCTTGAGTTAGCAGAGGTAGCACTCGTCTTCACAGGGGAATGGGCTCAGGCTTTCTCTATCTGCTTTAGCTGACAAAGCACCATCTCTTCCAGATGCTGTTTGCTGACAGATTGTATTTGCAACAAGATGTGTCATCTCAGTATTCTATTTATGAATACATTTAATTAAAATCCATTCATGCAGATGTAAAAGCATTTACCATTTAAGGAGAATATGACAAGGACACAGAGAGGACTTCTATTCCTGCAACATCTTTGCCCTTTAGTTTGAGCTTTTCAGATCTTATCTGAATTTGTCAGGATATACTTAGATTACCTGTTTGACTAAAATGGCTTTCAAATATAGATGCTACAAATGGAAATACTCAGACAAGCCATTCCATAATGAAAGTCTTTCATTTCCCACCTCTCATCTATCTGCTGATTTTGAAAGGTGGCCTCATGAGTCTGACAAGGGCTCCATGCTTAATTGCCAAGATTGAAATTGATGCACCTGCTGCAAAAACTGAGCCATCACTTCAGTAAAGATTTAAAGATATTTATATAACCACAGCATCTCACAAAAAAAGCTCTTGTTCTCATCCAAAGCAGATCTAATCATACAAGACAAAGCAATACTCTATAGCATTAAGACTATGAAACCAAGCACTCCAAAAGCGGCTAGTGTCAAGGACACCTACATAAACCCAATTGTTCAGGGATGTCATGGTTCAGTCTTTGCTTACAGGAACATGTATTACTTTTAGAGAATCGTTATGCACACTGAACTTGGAACTGCCTATGGTGCCTGGACCTGTTAGGTATTCTCATGATGACAGTATTAAAAATGCAGAAGGCCATTGAGAATGGAATGAGTTGTCTGCACAATATCTGCAGAGAGCTTCAGATTATCCTCCCATGCTACCAAAACTGCTGGAGTGTCTTGCCCTGCTTTTATCTAGATAGGATCAAACAGAAATGCAATTTATTAAATTTGAATAGAGCAGCCCTGGTAGATTTTGGAAGTGCTTGGTCAGGAATGGAGGGCATGGAACAGAAGAGCTGATGCCAGGGTGGCTAGGGGTATTTCTTGAGTTTCAGAGATCATATTGCTCATTTGAAAGTGGAAGGTAAGCTTCCCCATTTGAATAAGATCAAATAGTGGGAATACCAGGTGAGCCGAACAGTTTAGAATACTTTTGCTATATAAAGTTTCAGACAAAATATAAGTGCATTAGAAAGCTTCCTTAGAAACTCTGTGCTTGGGAATTTGGGATTAGGGGAAAAGATGGGAGAACTTCAGCCTCCCTATCCAAAAGTAATCAGGGCAGTTAAATATAAATAAATCACTGAATCAATATTATGTCTATATGACTATGCCTGGCATACTTCATCTTCTGAGGGATGGCTCAAGACAATTTCCTTTTTATCAAAATATTTACAAGATTTTCTTTTATTCTAGTATTAGCTACTGCCACCTTTCACATTTTGGAAGCTTAAAAACTGGATGATCATTCTCCAGATGCCTGTCTAACATCAGGGGTAAGGTTAATCAGCCTCTGGCTTTGACCAGTTTGTGTTGAAGAGTATGCACTCTGAGTCTGTTTGCTCCAGACATGCAGATGGGCTACTTGATGTCCTGTAATGAACAGCAGATTTGTGATGTATAGAAAGGCTTCCCAAATGTGCACCAGATTTTCAGCAAATTAGGAAGAAGCCTACAACTTCAAAACATTTTAAGGAGTCAGAATTAATGGACTAGTTTACCACATCAACTGCTTCACTGCTTCAGTAGGAAGCTATGAAGAGAATTTTTTTTTTTTAATGTATAATACAGCTTGAGTGCTGATGTGGTAGTAAATAAAGATTAAAAAAAATCAACAGCTTATATCAGTCTGGCTCACTGGAAAATGCTCAAACATGCAAAGTAAGTCTTTATTTTGTTAAAATTAAGCATACATGTCTCTGCCTACACAGTGAAGAGGAACAGGGGGAAAAGCTATAGTTTCTTTAAACTGAAAGGAAGAGATGGCATATGGCTTTTCTGCTGCCACAGCGGCAAAAATACAGGAAAAAAATACGCCAAAACAGAAAAAGAAGGTCAAGGAAGTTCTTGGAATCAAGATTTAAAACATTTGGGATTCTGATAGCAAAGCAGATAAGAGCATTTAAGCAATGTAAAACAGTCTGGAGTAATAGCAATTTACTACCACTGCTGTTGAGTAAGCACCACAGATTCTTCTGCCTCTGTCACAGTTCTGCCATTAGCACAAGAGAATCATTCATACCAGAGCACTGAAGAAAACAAGCAGAGATTGGTACTTAATTTGCAGCAGAAGCCTGAGACAGCAGCCTCAAGATGATGAGGACAAAGCACCTTCACAGTGCCCTCCACAAGCTGTACCTATAATACAGGAGAAAAGAATGTGTGTGTGATCAGAAAATCAATGAATCAGCATGTGGATCTGCAAGAAACAAACCAAGAAACTGTCAACCAGAAGCAGAGGGGCTAGAGCATGTGTGTGCTGGATGGGTTCAGAGCATGTTCAGGGTTGTCTCATCCCACTCAGTGGACAACAATGCAGGTAAATCTGTAATCTCCTGAGCGGGCTATCCCTGCTTGGCAGGATTACAACAGCCATAGGAGTCACAATGATGAGTCTCAGAAACAACACCAGAAGTCTAATGCCTCATCCAACTCAGTGGGCAATGAGGACTATCCCTGCTCAGCAATAACCAAGGCAGTCATAGAGTCATGGCAATAACCCTAAGGAACAATATAAAACAATTTATTATGTTTGTGTTCGTTTTATTTAAAACAACTATCAACAAATGCTGTTAATAAAAGCACTTAGGCAGAGCAATTCTTTTCTTATCAACTACTGTAGAATAAAATAGGCAATGTCTATCAAAAAAGAAAAACAAATAGAAGAAAATTGAGAGAAAAGAGAAGCATGGGGAGAGAGACACAGAGATATTTCACCACCCTTGGATGCAGCATTGTTGTCCTGAGTTGGAGTCTTGATTTGGTCAAAAAAAGTCGAAGCACACTCACCCTTATATCTTAGTTAATCTGGGACCATCTTCAGGGTGACAACTGGCTCATATTTGCATGGCAGAGTGTTCAAGACAGTTTGAGGGGGCAACAGTGCAATAGCTGGGAATTGAAAATGGGTGCTCTGTGTTTGGGAATCAAAACCAGACAAGAAAGTTCCAGTGGGCAACAGTAGACCAAAGTTTGACCTGTCAGATGGTGCATGTTCAAACAAATGTTTTCCAGCCTTATGGAGAAAAAAGCATCTCCCTGCTTTGGCTTCCAGAACACGTGAAGATGATCTTCATTGTTGTGGGTGCAAGGATACTGAAATACATTTGAAATCCCAAGTTCTTCACTGAACAAAGTATAATCATTCTGCATTGCTGTGGAGGCAAGTTGGTATTTTTAAATATCGGTTAACTGCTGCAGTCCTCCACTTTATTAAGACCTTTCACTTTGTGAATTACCAATTGTCACGGGACTGGGCTAATTAAACGCAGTATCCCGTGGGACGAGGGGTCCTAGTGCCCTCCTCGCCGGTTCTTTTAGGCTTCGGTCGGCAGAAATAGACGAACGCGTTGCTCAAACGTCAGGTGCAACAATTTAACATTTAGAACTTGGGAAAACAGAGGGGTTACATGCAAGGTAGCTCCCGATGCGCCTACAAACTACCCGCGAGGCACGAGGGGGAGGGGTGAACCACGCTCCTTCCCGAACCCGGAGGGGAGGGGGAAGAAGGGAAACCAACTCAGCCAAAATTAGAGAAAAGGGAAAGGAATAATAGAGGGGCACAGAGAGAGAGAGAGATCAGCCTTGCCGCTTATGAGAGCTGCCTGCTGCCTGCTGC
>VWZI01002419.1:417290-431219 GCA_013396835.1 Psilopogon haemacephalus
GGAAGCGTGAGACAGACTGACAGGCACAGCTGGCCAATGGGTTTAAGGCTCCACGCCTGTGTGCTGCCCAGGGCATCCCTGGCTCCGGGGGGGGATCCACGTGGGATGCCCCCACCCCTTCAACTCCTGCCGGACCTTGGACGGTAGGGGGAGGAGAGAGCCCAGAGGTTGGACCAATTCTAGGGTATGTGTCACCCCATACCGGGACACCAATTCAACTCCAGCCTTGAGGTCAGTCAAAATAACTACTCATCAGACAGATGTCCATTCCTGACGCAGGCAAGCCTATGTGCACAGCCGTACTGTAATTAAGATTAGACAAATCCTTCTGTCAGAAGACCTTGTGAGCAGTCAGAGGACCAAACATTCATCTTGGGGCCTCTCCACCAAACCGCAAAGCAGACTGAGAAATCTAAGCAGGTTAAATAAAATTTTACTCACCAAAACTGGCAAGCTGACATTTTTGATAACCACTTGAATTTATCTGTGAAAATGTAAGACATCAGTGACACAACTGGTGTCAGTACTGCTGGGCTGTGTTTTCTCATGAACTAGCTAGTCACTAATGAGCAGTGGGTATTTGCTATCTCATCTGGAATTAATTGCTGTAGCTACAGTTACCCTGGCATATAAGAGCTGTCTAATGGAAATGGCTTCAAAGTGTTGAGGGAAGCTGGACTTTGAGGTGGAAGATGATGAAAACAGTGTCAGTGACTTTCCGCCTTTCAAAAAATGTCCCTTTAGAATAATGTTAATGATTTTTACCTGAGCAACTTTGGGTGGAGATTCATTTTATTTTAAAATGTCTGTTTCTAATAATTTTACTGCCAACTAGGAATGCATAATAAAATACAATAAACTAACTGTTTAAACAAAATCTAAGAGTTACAATGAAAATTCAATTGCAAGAAAAAGTCCTTTTACAGTAAATAAAAATTTATAGCACATGTAAACAACAGTTCAAGTGATTCAGTTTAGCTGTGACAAAAGCTGTTTTCAATGCATGGTAATTGTTCAAATTGCCCCCTTTCAAAAGAAGAAGAAAAAAACAACCACCAAACAAACACAAAAAGCAGTTAAAATGAGCCAATTTCTGTAGCATTGACAAAAATTGTTTTCAAATGTACGCACTCTGTTAAAGCTGTTTAAAATTAAGTAGATGGTTGCCAGATTGATGCAATTACTTAGATATAATAAAAAGAGTTTTAAAACTATAAATGCATCTGCTAACAGTATTAAATTGAGGCAATTAGCCAACAGGAGTTTTAACCTTAATCTAGTCACCAGGAATCTGTTTGGACATGGGAAATGCTTTCATATTTGTCTTACTGTACTTTATATAGATAGTTAAGGAGGAGAATTACCTGCGGATAAATCATCCATATGAGCTTCCAGAGGTGTGCCTATCTGCAGCCAGCATTAAACCATGTGTTGCAGATGCTGTGTTCACATTAATTGGTGCTGCATGAACTGTACTACTGTTATTCACCATTATGTTTCATGTATGTACATTTTGTTATTTAGCCTATAAGTTTTATACTGAAAAGCATCTGGAAGCAAACCGACTCCATTAAATGCAATTATATGAAACAAAGCCAGTGACATTCCTCTGGTTGTCTCCATTTCTGGAGGAAATGTTGATGCTGCACAGACTGGGATGCTGTCTGTCTGTAGACAGCCCCCTGATAGCTCTTAAAATGTTCCCGGAAAGTATTAACCAAGGACAGTCAGGATGGTGGACTGTTGCTGGTCTTAACAACAGTCACTTCCATGTTGTTCTGTGTGCCATCAGGCTGATGTAACATGAAGTTACATCAGTGCCACTGGCAATAATACAAGGCACTTTAAATCTCAATATTAGTTTAAGACTGTGAGCCACAAAACATTTAGGTAAACCCTCAGAAATGAAGATTTCAGTTACTGAGTTTTCCAAGTACTTGGCAATCCCAAGCACAAATACAGGCTGGGCAGTGATTGGCTGCAGAGCAGCCCATCGGAGAGAGACTTGGGGGTGCTGGTGGACAAGAAGCTCAACATAAGCCAGCAGTGTGCACTTGCAGCCCAGAAAGCCAACCAGATCCTGGGCTGCATAAGGAGAAGTGTGGCCAGCAGGGCAAGGGAGGTGATTCTCCCCCTCTACTTGGCCCTGCATTCAGTTCTGGAGCCTCTGTTACAAGAGGGATGTGAACATGCTGGAGCGTGTCCAGAGAAGGGTCATGAGGATGATCAGAAGGCTAGAGCACCTCTCCTATGAGGACAGGCTGAAAGAGTTGGGGCTGTTCAGTTGGGAGAAGAGGAGGCTCCGAGGTGACCTGATTGTGGTCTTCCAGTATCTGAAGGGAGCCTACAGAAAAGCTAGGGAGGGACTTTTTAGGCTATGAGGTAGTGACAGGACTAGGGGGAATGGAGCAAAGCTGGAGATGGGGAGATTCAGATTAGATGTGAGGAGGAAGTTCTTCACCATGACAGAGGTGAGGCCCTGGAACAGGTTGCCCAAGGGGATGGCTGGGGCCACATTCCTGGAGGTGTTTAAGGCCAGGCTGGATGAGGCTCTGTCCAGCCTAACCTAGGGTAAGGTGTCCCTGCCCATGGCAGGGGGGTTGGAACTAGATGATCCTTGTGGTCCCTTCCAGCCCTGACTGATTCTGTGATTTTAAGTCCCTGTGGTCCTGCTGAAGCAGGTGGTCATCCCAAACTGTAGGGGAAGGCATCAGATCCATGTTTTGCTGCTCTTACCTGCAGAAGGAAGAATAGTTAGTAACAGACTGGAAAGTTTTCATACTGAGTAGAGTTTCATGGACTTCTCACTTGCATCCATTTAATATTTTCATTAAAGTCTTGGATGTAGGAATTGAGAGCTTGCTATTAAATCTGCAGATAATTTCAGGCTGTGAAGGGCAACAGGAGAGTTCCAGAATTAAAAAATATCTCAACACATATTAAAAAAGATTCTTAAAAAGTAAGAGGCTGTGCAACAGGGGGAAGATAGAAAATGTTAGATGTGTAGGAATAAAGAATGTTGCAATAGCAAAATAAGAAAACATTAAGAATCCTAAAAAAAAAGTGGGAGGGGGAAGAAATTTTAGCAATCTATATAAGTAGGAAGCAGTATAGATTTAATTTAATATTTATTTTGTTACAGTCAGTAGCAAATAACAGCTGCAATACCATGTCCATGTGGATCAAGATGAGCATGGAAAAGTTAGATCAAATTTCAGAGGAAATAATAAACAAACAAATAAACAAACAACCCACAAAACTTGTGGGCATAGAATGAAGGAGGTAGACTTGTTTAACAAGGGGACAGAACTAACTGTAGTCTGGAAATATTTAAAGCTTTTGCAAAGGGGAAACAAACATTGAAAATAGGGCAAGGACTGGCAACCTTCAACTAGAGCAAAAAAAAAAACAACTTTAGGATACATACTGAACAAAATCTTAGGCAGGGTTAAGAACTGTATAGGCTGTGAAATCACTGCTTTTGAGGATTTTAAAGAAGAGATTAAAGCAATCTCTTGGAAGACTGAGATACTGTGGACCCTGCTATTGGGCATAATAGTGGGGAAATTAAGTGACCAAGTTAATTTCCACACAAGAACATCCTCAGCAAAAACTTCAGGCAAGAAATCTTACAGCTTTCAGGTGGCACTGACCAAATGTTAGGCTGTTTTTATTCTGCTCCTACTGACCACCTTCTTCCATTTGCAATAGAAACTTAACTTTGCTAACAATCTAATTAATTTATTTGCTGCATTTATGGTATTGAGTTATTGCTGTCTGATTCAGCATAAGATAGATATAATTTTACAGGAAAAATAAATTTATACTTTACAGACTTTCACTTTACTAGAATATGTTCTCATCAATGGATGGAAGGCAAGGCATCCTGTTTCTTCTTAGTCTTTGCTTTATAATCTATCTTCCACTTTCACCTCTTGTAGCGTCACAGTTAAATGCATTTTTTGTGAAAGTTTATTCTGGATACTTGTCTCCAGAGCCTGCTCCTGCATTCCTTGGGAAAGCAAGTAGAGCCACTAGGATTTCACAACATAGCATTTTGCTTATTCCTTGTGTTTTTGAAAGAAACAGTTTCCTGTCTTCCTGCCTTAATTTCTTCATTTTCTGAGCATTCATTTTGTTGCTGTACTTTCTCAGTCTGGGGAGATTCTGTGATTATGTGAGACAATGGTATGTTAGCTGATGTGTAATTCACAAATGAGTTTAGTGTGTCTTGACAGTGCAAATTGTTATCAGTGTCAATGTAAACACTGCTTTCACCAATTTTTTTCCCAAGATATTTTTTCAATCTTATTGCTTGTTATTGGAGTCTTTCTAAATGGTGGCTTTCTTGTGCCCAGGAATGGTGCAGCCCACACCAGGTAGAGTGCTTTAGCTGAAACATTAGGTGATGTACCTTTCATTTTTAAAAAAGTACCATGTTATTTACTGTACCTACAGTTTACTCTTTTTTAAATTATTATTATTTTTAAATTCTCAGAGGCTTGTAGGCAGTCAAGATTTAAGTGCAGGTAGTGGGGGAAGTGAAGGGGGAGGGAAGTACTGACTTTTTTCCTAAAGTAAGAAATCAGAGTAAAAACTGCTACTTGTTCAACAGATCACAGAAGGACCAAAAAGTTGGTGTCTCCATGACTTTATGCTGCCTGAGCTCCTAATTGTCTTTGTTGCTTCATTTTGCTAAGCCTGATTGTATCATGCTTTGGTGAGGTCTTTTTTTACAATTGCATTCCTCTTTATATTGTAAGCTTTTACAGTGAAACGATTGTCTCCTGTGTCTGTGTTATGCCTATCACGGGCACAGAATTATGTTCTATTTCAGGCCTTGAGAACTTACTGTATTACAGATAACAAATGAAAATAGATCATGCTAGTTGCATGACCCAGATGAAAGGGAAAGAATAACTATGGAAATAAAACTAGCTTTTTCTCAAGGTCTTAGCTTTCTCCTACCATGCAAGAAAACTTATTAATGAGAGTTTTGAAAGAAGAAGAAGGGTATTCTACCACCGATGTTTTCATTCATAGTATTCATTGATGTGAAAAGTTCCAAAAGGTAGGTGAAATCACCAAACATAGTAACACTCTAAAAATATCAAGAAACATGATTTCTCTAACAAGCAGCTGAGACTGCAGTTTTCTCATAATACCTGGTGCTGCCCTAAGTTTGTAGCTTTTTTGTGGTCCATCATGCATAAATGTCACTGTGACTATTGTATGCAAGTGTCTGTGAATACCTCAAAACAGTGTTGTTTTGTTTTCATTTTTGTTTTTTTGCTAGTGACTAAAATCTTGGGCTTGTGCCTGTCATTCATTATTCATTATTCAATGTGAAAAAAACTTTGGTCACAGGCAGAAAACAAGAACAATACCAATAGGCTTGGGCAGCATAATGTATAGCTGAAATGAATACTTTTAGTAAAAATATTCAAAATATGGCCCCACAGTAATGCTCCCAAATAAGCCGTAGGTGCTAAGAAGAGATGGCATTCCAAACTTTTAGCAAACAGAACATGAAAAGTGTGCTAAAATTCAACATTCTTTAATGAATAAGTTGTATTGTTTAACCAGTTGTTTCTCCATCAACCCCAGCTTTGAAGAATTTTTATTAGCGAAGCCATTGCAGGCTTTAGGAACAGATTCAACAATTAGGAACACACTATTTCTTTTTCCAACACCTACATAGTGAATATTAACTTACACAACAGTTGAGATTGCCCAATAGTTGTATTTCTGTCAGTTTTGGTGGAGATGGCTAAACTTATAATTTTCAACTCTTTGATGTTGTAGCACCATTCAGTACAACATAAAAGTGCAGGAACCTTCCCTGAGAGCAAAGAAGGAATGAGGGAATGATTCCACTAACTTTGAACTTTTAGGAAAGATATCACCTACAACTGAAATTTCCATCAACAGATTTAAATAAAGAGAACTCACTACTTTCCAGTATCAAAGGATCATATATTCATTTCACATCTTTACATGAAAATCCCATATTAGAATTCAAAACACAAGTAGCGTGGGATGCTTTATTGCTTGAAGTCATAAAACTGTCACTGAGAGGATGTCTTTGTATACTGACCTACTTTTATACTCTGTTACCCAGAAACATCCGTTACTTTTAGCATACTAATGTCTTAAGAAAAATGCAGCTGTAGACATGATCTGAACAAGTCTGATGAAAACAGACTGACATCTAGCTTCTCTGAACCTCTCTTGAATTCATTTTTTAAAAAAAAACAGCTTTACTGAGATGCATCAAACATATTTGGGTGTTTTGATGATCTCAATTACATGCAGCGTTTCACAAATCCAAAATACTTTGCATAAAGTTTGGGCAATTGCAATGAAGACCAAAAGTTGATAGTTAACTGGAAAAGAAGACCTGCAATGAATCTGAATAGTAACTGTATTAACAAGGCAGTGCTCTCTGCACCTCGACTTGGATGAGCAGATAAGAAAATCTATACTATGAGCTTTAAAAATCAAGTCATGAGCACAGTATTGTGGAAAACAAAATCTTTGCTATATTTGCCCCTATTCAAACTGGGTTTTAGATTGCTAAAAAAAGAATACTTTATCCCCAGTTTATCCCCTCCCCCTCATACATACCAGAATTTAGCTGTAGCCATAAAACAACAAACAAATACAATAATAAATCATGCATTGAATTTATTAATTATTCATTAATTGAGGCCTGTTGTAATTTAACTCCCATGCTGGATTGACTACTTACAAAAACTCATTGGTGCATCACAAGGAAGAGAAATAGTCTCTCAAGAAGAGAGTATTCTTTCTCATAAGTCTCAATTGGCAAGAAGAGCCATTGTCATTGCTTTAAATGAGTCATCTAGTTGATGACTTGAGTTTCTTAGCCCTGGGTCCTTTTACATTCAGTGGTGTCATGGGTTAAGTTGAATTTGCTGATATTCATACCATACTGCCATCATGACAGCTTCAAAATGAAAATGCTGGCTGGATCAGAGCATCATGTGGCTTGTAGTTCAGACTGTAACATGAGAGGCTTCCTATTCTACTTGCTGCTTTTGTGTTCCAGAGGTTTGGGTGTTGGTTTGTTGTGGGTTTGTTTTTGTTTTTTTTTTTTTCCTGCTGGAATGCAGGTGAGAGGAGGTGATGCAGGGATTAGTTTGCTGCTTTCTGCTTGCTGCTGCTTTCTGCTGTGCTTTTTCTGCAAACAGACTAAGGTAATTGTGCATTATGTTATCTGATTTATATTAAACTCTTATCTCAACTATCTCGACCCAGAGATTGTGTGTGTTACTTTTCCCTCACTTCTGTGTTAAGGAGAAACAGGCAGGTTAACCCGTTCACAGTGCTTTAACCTGTTATAAGTGGAGATAAGTATTAAATCTCAGAAGGTCACTTTGTCTAGCTCTTGTAAGAACAGGAAACATGAACCACGTACTGAAAGCTCTTTCATTCTATTGACTACAAGAAGCCAAGGATGATTAGCAAATCTTAGACATGTAGAGCTAGAGGAGTTCAGTTAGGACAGATGAAACTCACTCAGAGATTTTTTTTTTCCTTTTAAATGCTAAATTTCTTAAAATTAGAGATTGCAGCTCTGCAGGAGAATTAACAATGGGAGGTTTCTTGTCAGACAGTTAATTAGTATGCACAGTCTGTCACTAAGTTTTGCTTTTAGTTGTCTTGCTGTGTGTTTTACTCTAAGTGATGCCTTTCTGAAGACAATTACTCAAGGAGTAAAAGGCTGCACAATTTACATAAGGAGAGAGAATTATGAAATGATAGCAGCAATTTTAGACCGCATTCATAAAAGTGGCTGAGAAGGAAACTTCTCTGTTTTCCACCAGCTAATGCCACCATAATACCTCACCTCTGTCTCTGGAAAGATAATGGAATAGCTTATCCTCAGCACTGTGCTTAGCCATATCAGGGACAAGAAGCTCATTGGAAGCAGTCAGCATGGTTTCACAAAGCCGAAGTCATGTTTGACCAACCTGATAACCTTCTATGAGGATGTAATCAGGTGGATACATGATGGAAGAACAGTGGATGTGCTTTACCTTCAGTAAAGCATTTGACACCATCTCACACAGCATCCTTGTAGCTAAGCTGAGGAGGTGTGGTCTGGATGATTGAGTAGTTGGGTGGATTGGGAAGTGATTAAAGGACTGTAGTCAATGGGACAGAATCTATCTGGAGGCCTGTAACTAGTGGAGTCCCTTAGGGGTCAGTACTGGGACCAGTGTCATTCAATGTATTCATTAATGAGCTAGATGAGCGCATGGAGTGCACTGTCAGCAAATTTGCTGATGACACCAAGCTGGGTGGAGTGGCTGACACACCAGAGAGTTGTGCTACCATTCAGAGAGACTTAGACAGGCTGGAGGGATGGGCAGGGAAAAAAATAATGAAGTTCAACAGGGGCAAGTGTAGAGTCTTGCACCTGGGAAAGAACAATCTCATGTATCGGTATAGGCTGCGGATTGACCTGCTGGAGAGCAGTGAAGGAGAGAAGGACTTTGGAGTTCTGGTGGATGGAAGGATGGCCATGAACCAGCAATGTGCACTTGTGGCAAGGAAGGCCTGGGGTATATTAGAAGGGGTGTGGTTAGCAGGTCGAGGGAGGTTCTCCTTCCCCTCTACTACGCCCTGGTGAGCCCCCATCTGGAGTATTGTGTCCAGTTTTGGGCCCCTCAGTTCAAGAGGGAAATAGAACTGCTTGAGAGAGTCCAGCCCAGAGCCACAAAGATTATTAAGGGAATGGAATGTCTCTCTTAGGAGGAGAGACTGAGTGAGCTGGGGCTTTTTAGCATGAAGACCAAGAGACTAAAGGGTGACCTCATTAATGTTTATATGTATGTGAGGAGTGAGTGCCAGGAGGATGGAGCCAGCCTCTTCTCAGTGATGCCCAGTGAAAGGACAAGGGGCAATCAGTGAAAGTTCCATGAAACATGAAGAAAACATTTTTCACTGTGAGGGTGAGAGATCACTGGAACCAGCTGTCCAGGAAGGTTGTGGAGTCTCCCTCTTTGGAGATATTCAAGAGCTGTCTGGATGTGTTCCAGTGTGATCTGCCCTAAGTGATCCTGCTCTTGCAGGGAGTTGGACTAGATAATCTTTCGAGGTCCCTTCCAGCCCCTAACATTCTATGATTCTATGAGTCTATATCCCTTAGTCAGAGAGTTTCTTTCCAATTTAACATATATATAAAAGTAAAAAATAAATATATCTTATGAGTCTTTCTAGCTCTGCCCTCTTTCTCTACACAGCTTTCTGTAATTGCAGATGTAAAGGGAATTTTGTCCTTTATACTTCACATGAAAACTAAAGATTTCTCTGTTTGGAGGTACCAATTAATGAGGAGGCCTAGTGGGTCACATAAGAAGAAGAAAGTGAGAAACAGGAGTTCTGTGGTTATAGCTCTGGATTACTGTTTGACTTTGTGATCAAAAGGAAAGCTCAGAAAATTGACAGGAAGACAAGACAGTTTCATTTTCTTAGCTGTTCTTTCTTAAAGAAATCAAATCATGATGTGTGCTGAAACAAAATTTAACAACACATTAAACTCAGAAATTGTTGATAAGAAATACTTTTACTCCCTTTCTTCACTTTAATGGCCAAAATTATTTGCTAATTCAATTGTAGTAGCTTCAATTTCTCTGATAATTTTTTTTCCAACAAATTATCTGTCCAAGGAATATTGTCCAGTCTTTCTTCAGAAGATCCAGATCTGACTGTTTTTTGTTTCAGCTTTTCATAAGGTAAATAATCTAAATTTAGGACCTGATCTCATGTGTTTTATTCACAGATTTGAACAGATTTGAACTGTGAACGAAATAAGTGTTGTGTATATGTGGACTGTCTTGGGTTAACACAGCCCTCTCTAACAAGTAAGCCCCTTGAGCCACACACAGATGGGAGGGAAAGTAACACAAAAAATCCCCTGGGCTGAGATAAGCAGTTTAATAAGATATGCACTATACAATTACCTTAGCAAAAGCAGCAGCAGAAGCCAGAGATAAAATGGTTCTCCCCGCAGCAGCATGCAGCACTCAGCCCATCAGAAAACGCCAGCACTGCAAAACTGGAAACCAGAAGCAGCAGCTGGACCAGGAAGCTTCTCATGTTACAATATGAACTCTACTTCCCGGAATACTTTGCTCCAGACAGCACTTTCATTTTGAAGCTGGCATGATGGCAGCATGGTAATGAATACACAGCAGCAGATTCAGCTGCACCCATTGCAGTATATGAATTCCCAAAGTTGTAAAGCTGCAACAAGTGCATCCATGGAGGAAGAACTGCAGGGCTGTAGCCTTATTAATTAAATGAAGTGCAGTAGACTTTTATGTGATTGTGTTAATCAGCTGTTGTGTCTAGGTTCCTGAATATATCATAACACAACCCTGTGAATAATGAAGGAAAATTTCTTGTGATTTTTGGTCATCTTTGGATGTTTACAGCTATATGAGGTAGGTGGAGCAAGGATTAACTTAATCAGGATAGTAGTAGTTTTGTATTCATTGGTTTGTCTATGTGGATGCAAGCTAATAGGGAATCCAAGCCAAAATTGAAAAGATTAGGAATAAAGAAGCAGGACAATACTGGAAACTTCATATGGTCTTTACAATGGTGAATTTCAGGAGCCTTTGAATGTTGCTTAAACTGTGACATGGTCAATTTTAAGAGGCTTAACTAAAACATTTTTTTTTTTAAATACATGTTTTTATACAAATATATGGAACAAGCTGCATAAGGATAGTGCCTAGAGTAGATAAGGTAATACCTTTATCATTTTAATTATTTGAAATACGTTTCCCAAGTAGAGATAGCCTCACAGAATGACCAACCAAACCATATACTTGCTGATTCAGGCAAAGTGGTGTTTTCTTATTTTGACAGTTTTGGTATTCTTGTTGAATTAATTTTGCCCTTCCAGCAGAAGGTTCTAGTGTTTTCAGACAGATTACTTTTTAGCTCAAGGGCTCTATTTATGATATTAAAAGTTCTTTAAATTTTATTCTTTGGTTACCGAGAATTTTTTACTTCATGTTCATAGGTTAGCATGACTATCTTACAGTGTTTCAGATTTTAAGATGACATATGCCTTAAGAAACTCAGTGACCTTGTTGACCAGGACTGGAATCAGAGACTTGCAAAATGTGTCCTCTAAATTTGGCTTGCCGGGATTGTTTTGCTGAAGGACATTACTTGTTAATATGTCATTTTTTGATCTTCAGACACATAGATAGTCAAGTTTAGGAATGCTCCAAACATCAGCAGTGCTGTATTAGGTGAGGATTGAAATTAAGGTCCAGTATTAATGCACAGCTGTAGTGTACGAATGGCTGACAGAATTTAACGAATAATCTACAATTCTGAAACAAAATGTTGCCTTCACTTTGTGTTTCTTCTCTTGACTTGCAATATCTCTGCAAAACGATAGAATCTGACTGAATTATCTTCTGTGACACTTAAGGCACAGTTTATTTTTATGTTGTATCACTGCGGAAGTGTAACTCAGAGTGTAACAACGCAAAGCAAGCTAATTGCTCCAGGCAGCATGTTGAGCTGCTCGCGTTTAACACTAGAGGGAAGTGTATGTAAAGACACCAAGGAGTGTGCAGCCTGTGCTCTGGTGATTAACATCTTACACCGATGAGAATTTGAGACCATTAATGATGGAATAAAAAGCAGTATAATACATTAGGAAGTGGTGTAGGATGGGGGCAATGCAGATCCCGTGACGGGCAATTTACCTCTTTATTTGTTTAGGCTGACCATCATTTCAAGGCAGTTGTTCTGACCAATTTTATAGTTGACAGACTACGTGCACTTCTGAAAGCAAAATTCCGCGACTGTCTTGAGCATAAGAAACACTTTGAAGATCTTTGAAAAGAAATAAAAGAAACATTTATGGTTTATCAGATGCAGTTCCTATAACTGTCAGTTTATTGTAAAATGTTTTATTTCATGTACAGATACTGTGGGCAGCCCACCAGCCTTTCCAGCAGCATTGAGAACTTAAGTGATATACCAGGTTCACTTTGGTATAGAGACGCTCAAGAAACCTTTGAAACAGAGGTGAAAAGACAGACAACTAAGAGCATATTTGCTCTGTGGAATTTATGATGGATTAGATATATCCTCCTCATTAACAATGAGTAGAAGTATTTAATCTCCTTTGCGGGGAAAGCTGTAACCCAGAAGTGCTATTCTTCACTTCTGTTGGCAGATCATGAGATAGAAATCTGCATATAAATAAAGGATCCCTTGGTGATTTTTATGCTGACCCGTGTGAGTCCTGATTCAATGACCACTTCAACTATAGGAGAGGGTCCTGTGACTCCACTGGGCTTTAAATATGTACAATGATATACATAATCATACTGCTCAAATGTCAGATAAAGCTGAAGAACAAAGGGAAATCAGAAGAGGCTTAGAAAGAGAAATTACATTAGAAGGATACAGATGAACTGAGAATTCCTTTTCAGCTCTAGTCATCTGTATGATCATCTGTCTCATACCAATATCTCATCAAAGCAATCGTTCTTTCTAAAAATTTCACATGGAGGTACCAGGAGAGTCAATAGGAAGGTCTGGCATATGTGGTACCTGATTAAACACTGGCACTTCAGAAACGATTCTTAAAGTTTGTTACGGGTGATAAAATAAATTACTTGAATAGTATATGTTGTAGAAAGATAAAGAACCTGCCACACGAGTTAAATAAGAAAATAGGAGTGTATAACATAAGGGAAGTATGTAGTCATTAGTCATAGCTAAAGTATTACAAGATTATATTGCAAGATTATGACCACATATACTGAAAATACTAAAATGAGTGATGGAGCTATACTAGCATAACACAAATTAGCATCTGTAACAATCATTAGTAATTTGAAAACACTGATATCTTAGTCTCAATTTATCCGTACACCTGCACTGCTTTTGGTAATGGCTGCTTCCCCCTAATGGACTCCACTGCACTTGTTCCTCACCAGTGTTTCTGATTTTTTAATTATTTTTAAATCTTATTTTATTAAAACTATAGTCCTATTCAATAATACTTATCTACGTGTTTGTTTTTTTTTCCTTTCAAATGCAGAATTGAATACTCCAATTTGAATTGAATGGAAATCAAAATAGTAAAAAAATATAGTAGAAGTACAGTAATCCACTAGTTCATTTGGATGAAATAGCTTATTGAGTCAACTCCACCACCACCGTGTTTTGTTTCCAAGCACTTCTTACACAGGCAACAGAGACAAAGCTGGATTATCATTACTGAGGGAATATTAGTATTTATCTCAGCTACTGGTTGGAACATTTGTTACCAATGAGTAAGCTGAAATTCAGCTCTTCACCTTCTAGAATCCAATAGCTACAAACTGCTTGATACCTCAAATATGTCTTCTACTCAGTATTATTCAGTGAGGAAAAGTCACCCAGATTTATTAAGAATACTTACTGCATGATACTGGAAAAGACCTTTAAGATCATCAAGTCCAATCATTAATCTAGCACTGCCAAGCCCACCACTAAAACACATTCTTAGTGCACAACTAAACATTTTTTGAGTGCTTCCTGGGATGATGATTCCACCACTTCCTTGGGTAGCCTGTTCCAATACTTACCACTCTTTCAGTGAAGAAGTTTTTCCTAATGTCCAACCTAAACATTCCCTGGCACAACTTGAAGCTTTTTCCTGTCATCCTGTCATTTGTTACCTGTAAGAAGAGACCTACCCCTGCCTTGCTACAATATCCCTTCAGGTAGTTGTAAAGAAAGATAAGGTCTCCCTCCCCTCAGCTTCTTTTTTCTCCGTATTAGCCAACCCGAGGGTCCTAAACTGCTACTTACAGGACTTGTTCTCTAGATCATTGTATTGGTTTACACCCAGCTACCCTGAGCTAAAAGCCCAAA
>VWZI01002420.1:0-92947 GCA_013396835.1 Psilopogon haemacephalus
ACCTTACTGAAACAATTAGTTTTCATTTAACCTTATTTGCAACTTTTGTGTATTACAATATTAAGATATTAATGTATTTAATCAAGCCCCATTAATACATACTCTCAACTTTTAAAACATACTTCAGCCCAATGATAGATGACTACAGAGTGAAGGAAGCACTTACCTGAATTAGAATCTGGAAAAGACAAATAGCAAATATTGGTTTTCTAAAGGAGGGGGAAAAGAAAAAAAGAGTGTCACTATAGTTCTGGAAATTACTAACCTAAATCCAAATTACATACTTATGCAGCAACCATGACTTACCTCTTTATCTGTGAGTTTTGAATGTGGAGGATATATTACCTACATGGGAAAAAAAAAAAACCAAAAACCAACTTTATTTGAAAATACACTGGGTATAAGCAGTAAGCTTCTATTCAATATTTTTACAATACAGTCTTCAAATACCTGCTTAGCCTTAAGCTACTGTCAAAGGTAAGTCATTAATATTATTTCTGTTTTTTAAACATGTTATAAATTAATTTGATCGTTCATTTTTATAAGGTATTTTAGATACGAGCTGAAGACTATAGAGACACATTAAAAAAAACCAAACAAAAAAAAAATTCAGATTTTCGGTGTAACAGGTCTCAAAGAAGAGCAAGACTATTTCCTTTGTCTTGTACATAGAAAATGCAGTAGATGGTCCCACAGAAAACCAACAACAGTTTATTGCAACCAACAGTAGGAGTAATCAAAATTCAATCACAGAATTCCCTCTTCATTAATAGTAACTCTTGGAAGATAAGCATTTGCTCCAAAGGAATGCTGAGAACTGTGAAATCTCCAGGAATATACTCAAAAAGCTATGGCTTTTGTACTGATCCTCCCCCCCCCCCAAAAATTTAAAAGTAGTGAATTTATTTAGTCTATTTTTACAACACAGAAATAGAAACTAATGCAATGTACAATGTAAGATACGAAACCATCACTTAAAGTACCTTAGATGTAGAAAATCACTAATTGCACAGGTAAATGAGACATGAACATACAGGGAAGAAGACAAAGTCAAGATACTTAAATTCCAGCTAAACAGCTACCCAAACAATCCCAAACCCAAAATTACTGAAATGAGTAGCTACCTTGTAAGCAAAATAAATTAATCATAAATTCTATGATTACATTTCAAAGAAGGTTTTAAAGTGTTCACTGAGGGGAACTTCACCAAGAACAAAGTTCAATACAGGAACACTTAGTCTGGAGTCCTCTTATTATCATACCATTAACATCCAGTTATCTAATTTAATCTTGGTTTAGAGAACGTAAGCAAGTAAGCCTCCTGAAAGCATAATGCTAAGCTACTCTATAGAAAGGCAAAAAAATTTATCCACTGGCTGGTCTCAAACAAGGTCGCCTGTCCCCAGGCCATAAGATCTCAAATTAATTGGTTTTTTCCCCCCAGACTCTTATCCAACGATACCCAGCCATACAACATACTATTACTAAAGCTAAAAGACAGCATGTGACTGAACACCTGCTTACTGCCTTTAGTAAACCTATCATCAGCTTTTTTTAAATCTCTGGACATTTTCCTATGCTGCCTTACACTAAGCAACACACTCGAAGGTTACTCGTTCAGCAGCTGAATGATGCTGAAGCGTCAAGCAGAAGACGAGTACAGACTAGAGTTCATACTCCTTTTTCCTCACTAGCGGGTGTATCTTCCCAAAATTCAAACTGAAACTAAAAGTTAATTATTCTTCCTGCAGTAACTTAAGTGAAAAAGCTCAGGCCTTACTTATGCAGATATTTTCACTTTCATTTCGTGAGCCAAATCAACTACAACTGAAGCAATGGTTGCAGTCAGGAGAGAAGCTACTCTCCGATCAGCCAGCGAGCACACTATCTACTTAAGTCAGGTTATAAAGCAATGCTTGTCTTTGCTGGTAACAATACCTTCTAACAACAAGTAAATGTAACCTAGGTAACCAGCACAGTACGTTGTTTCTTTATTTGCAGTCCTCTTGCAGCCAACAATGCCTATCAATTACATATTCTAAATATTCTTACAGCTAGCCTGACTGAATTTTAAGCCAGTCTGCGCATATTTATGACAGCACCACTTCAGCAAAATCCCAGCTCACAAAGACCATTTCTCCTAAGCACTGTTTCCTGCAGTGACATGGCCAATACAGCAAAACTGATGCAAATGGAAATTCTTCCTTCCAGTTTGCTTTTCAGCCCGACCAGCTCCCTCGTGCAGTTCCACATGCAATTTCATAGAGGTCTGCTGTACAAAATGGCAAAGCTCAGCAGGGAGTGAAAACCCCTGTGGTTTGTGGCAGCATCACTAAGGCTTTGTCGCAGCCTGACATTCGTTTAATGGTGCAAGGAAAGAGCTTCAAACATTTAAGATCATTTATTTGCATACCTCTGTGATGTGGAGCAAACCGTTCATTACTAGAACTACTTGCATTCACATTGCTAGCATACTTTAAAGTCTTCGACGTGTAGATGTGCTGGGCATTACGGCCGTAGGTACACAAAACAAGCTAAGAGAGCCCTTCACACAGATCTTGGCACGAGTTAAAAACCGTTCCCAGTGGCACAGGGCCGTGACGGCCAGCACCATTGACACGGCTGCTTACTGGCCTCACCTGACGCTCGGTGACAGCTGTCGCCGCTCTCCCACAGCAAGCTCCCTCCCGCCCTCCGCACGCTACCCCAGCCCCGCCGGAGCTTGGTCCCCTCGCCGAGCCTTGGGGTTTTGCACAACCGCATTTCCCTCACAATACCGCCGAGCTTCCCCCGCCGCTGTGCAATGCTTGCCCCAGAGGAAGTGCCCGATTCCGGCGGGGCCCTGCCGCAGAGCTGCCGGCCCCAAGGGCCCGCCGCCCACAAGCCCATCGCCGAAGCCCGGTGGTCGCCGCGCTCCTGCCGCCTCACGTACCTCCACGGCCTGGCCCAGCTCCAAGTCAAAGCCCACCACACACACGCAGTGCAGCCAGGCCGAAAAACGGTCCCAGGGCAGCAGTGACAAGCACGAGTCCGGACTATCCAGCTCCGCCAGCGTCGCCGCCGCATCCTCTCCAGCCTCGACGGCGCCGCCCGGACTCGGCTCATGCAGCGCCATGGCGCTACCGGCCCGCCGCCGAGCCGGCCCCGGCCCTGCCGCCGCTGGGATCACGTGACCCCCGGCGCACCGCCTCCGACCCCCTGGTTACCGCGGAGACCGGAGCCGCCTGACGCAGGAGAGCTCAAGAGGAAAGGGGCGGCCAGCGCCGCGGAGCCCAAACCATTACCGTGGGCCAGAGGGGGGAGCAGCGACCTGGCGCCCTCTCACGGCCCACAGCGGTAGCGCGGGTGCAGCCGCAGAACACTGCCCCCTGCCGCCCGCCCTGCTCCAGGACAGCCCGAACTCCCGGGGAGCCACGGCTCGGGTCCCACGGCTCGCCGTGAGCACGGACACGCTGCCCTATCGCGGACCTTGAGATGGAGCAGCGTTGCCCTGGAGAGCGGGCTACTGCTGTTGTGGGGGGACCTTCTGCAGGCAGCGCATCATACGCAAAGAATCGCAGTTGTCTTCTCCTCTTTGGCACGTCAAAGAACAGCACCTGAGTGGGGCCAGGGTTATTGCTAAGCAATTAATAGGCATGTCTACATCACCTCCTATGCAACGTTAAGCATCTTCCGGGAGTCAGATGGAAATATCCCACAGGCTTTACACTGCTCAGAAAATTGGAACAACAAAAGTAAAAACATTCTAATCTCTTAAAGCCAGTTTTAGTGCCTTAGCCAAAAGCCAAACTTTGTATTTAATAATGCAATAGCTTTCAAATACCCTTTTAGCACAGTTCATGTCCTACTTGTATTTTAGTAGAACACATTCTGTGAAGTTCACAGTGAAAAATAGCTACTTCACTAAACAAAAACAAGACCACACCTTCCTGACCTGTAACTCTTTACTGTTTAGTTACTGACACTGGACTTTTGGTTAAACCAGCAAACAGGTTGCCTACCTGAATTATGACATTGTTTTCTCCCAGTATAAGTTGCAAAGACAAAACCCAAGACACCACATCTACACATACTTAATAGAAAATTTACAACTCTAGCTGTACTGCTTCCTGACACCCATTAACAACATTTCTTTATCTATCAAAAGCAAACTGACACAAATTAAAAGCATGCTTTGATCATTATAGTAGTTTCCTATAGATGTACATGAAATCCAAACAAAATTAAAACACACAAAATTATAATACACAAAATTATCACTGCAATAATTTAAGATATAACAGCCTTTAGTCATAATAAACCATTAGTGGCAAAGTGGCTTCTAGATATAAACTGAGATAGAAATGGGGTTATGCAGTCTACAGTGGGAGTGGCTGTACAGGAAGGCTCCTGCTGTCTGCAGTTACTTCAGGTAGCTTGCCATGATGGCCATTTAAGATTCACAAACTTTTCCAATAGTTAACTCTCAACTTCTGTAGGTGATTGCTATACACAGTAAGACATAGCTAAGCCTGAGCTTCAGCAGATTAAACTCAGACCAATGATTCCGCACTGGCATTTCACAGCTGATTCCATTTAAGAGCTGAAACAAGGCTTGGCCAAAAACTTTTATTACTCGCTTTAAAAAGAGATATAATCTCATGGGTTCTTAGGCGGCTTTCCTTGTTTATATTTTTATTCTTGTTTACATTCTTACTATCACAGGCAGAACAAAATTTTAGTTACTATTACTATGTATTCCCTTCTCCTGCTTGCTGGTCTCTATTTTTAAGTTCTCATGTGGTCAAAAAGCAGAGACATGCACAAGCAAAATAAAAACAATAAAGTACTTGGTAAGGCTGATAATCTCCCCTTATTTTGTTAAAACAATAACCCTTAATTCCACTCGATGCTTAACAGAAAACCTTTTAGCAGGAAAATACTTACAGAATAGAGACATGATTTTGAACAAGCCATGACTGAAAAAGAGAGAATTCTCACCTACTGGAGATACTCCCACTAACTAGGAAGATTTTCACTTAGCCATTTCAAATACATTTTGGTTTTGGTAAAATGTGATTATCTTCCTTGGCTGAGAAAGCATGCCTGCTGTTTAGGAAAAAAAAAAAAGAATAAAACTACTTCTGCATTTATTTCAAGTATCACAACGTTTATAACAACTGAGATCAACTGCTTTCCCTTCGAGGAAGCCAATGGGTACAGGACAAAGTGCAGGCTTCAGAGCTGGGCATCTATTAACTGAGAATGCTCTGCTGCAGATTGCAGTGCAGTCCCATGAAATAGTAGGGCTCTACATGTGGAATTTGCCATTAGAAAGCTCTATGAACTCAGTTTCGGTTTGCAGAAATCCAGTCAGCAATCCATTAACAGAAATATCTGTTATAGTTCAGATGAGAGTGTTTTCTAGAACAAGCATTCCCTGTGATGGCAGCTGCTGGAATAATATTTTTTTAAAAAGAGTATAAATCTATATGGGATAGCTGAAACTGTACTGCATTTGAGCCTGTCTTGCTTTCTCCCACCCTCTATCTTTCTCCTGCAGCTGTTATCTCTACCCTCCTGTCCCACCCCTCTCAGTGGGATGTTTTATATCAGGTAGCAGCAGATGTGCTGGCCAATTTCCATTAGCTTCAGTAGCAGCGACTGGGCAGACTGTTCTCATGCACTGATATCAAAGCATTGAGTAAAGATCTTCTCATCTTACCTTTCCCCCTCCAACCTCCACCTTGAGATTTCAGTTTAAAGCAATACTTTATTTGCATTTCAAGATTAAATCTGGTCTAATAAAAATACACTTAAAACAAACACCAGAAATACCATATTTTAAAAACCCAAACTTTTCCTTATTTTTTTCAGACAGCCACACAAAACATCAAGCATTTCAAAGAGCAACTAAGAGCTGGTTACACAATGACTATACTCAACTAAAATGATAAAGTACTGAAAATACCAGATATAACAACTTTCCTGATGTCAATAAAGAAATATATGTAAAATCAGTTATATAGTAGCATAATACTATATTAGTAGTATGCATATTGAGTTATACTATATATATACAACACATTATATTCAAACTGACACATCTACAGCTCTAGGAAAGTGAACCTATTGCTCTGACAATTCAACTTCAGTGTCTCAGAAGCTACTTCTGAGGCAAATTTGCTTTGTGAAAGATACATTAGGATGCAAATAACAGGTCAAACTTTGCTACATGTTTCTGCACTGCTCTGTGGAGCAATAAATGCCCTTATTGACTGTCATAAAATTTGGTATGGCTTAAAAGACTGCAATTATACATAGCATTTGGTGCATTATTGAAAATCACTGCAGAATTGATTTTGTAAATAGCTGATAAGAACTCAGCAGAAAACTGTGCATCTCCAATTTTCTCCCTACTTGTTTATTCTTTTTTCATTACTAACTGGCATCTTAATTTTTATACTAGAAACTGAACTTTTGCTATATAGCATGCCTCATTCATTCCAAATCTCTCTGAAGTCCCACCAAGAAAGTGGTTCACAGCACCTCTCCACTGACAGTCACAAATTGATGTATAGTATTTGGCAGCCTTTAAGATCATCATTGCATAATACTCAGAAATCTAGAACCGAGTTGCCTATAGGGATGCTCAGTGTTTTTTTATTTTCTAGTTAGTTACAATTCAGTTAAATTTGACAACAGATTCCCTTCTGGAAAAGATCTTATTTTTCAACGGGTCACTATGACTGAAGAATCACTCCTGCACTTTGACACTCAAACCAAAATCCAGATTTTTGGCAGGCATGCACATAATTCTACCTCTGCTGCACTGCACTGTTACTGAAAGAGACACCAGCTCTTCAGCGTGACAACCACCCTTCCCTTTTCCCTTATCCAAGATGGGGATAAAGCAGTCTGTTTCTGCCCTCAGCTACGATGGCTGTCATCACATTTTTAAGGACTTCCTGCCCAGAAAAAGGATGGCCACCGAAGTGGCATCATCCTGCCCTTACCTAACATGGCTGCCAAAGTTCACTGCCTCTTTCTGTTGTCAACAGTGGTTCACAGAAAGGAACCATGAGCTCATGCACCCTCCTTATGCCTGCTGAGCACAGTGCCGTGGACGAGCATTTTGTGACAAGCCTTCTTCATCCACCTGCTGCTTCACATAGTTCTAAAATGGGCAGGTTTTGGTAAACAGCAAACACCGAAAAACAAAACAAAACACCCCAAACTCACACACATACAAAAAAAACCCCAAAAAACAAAACCCACCCACAAAACAAACCAAAAACACCCACTCACACAACAATTCTATCCTCATTTCAGAGCGCAACCATTTTGCTTTCAAACTCATCAGGTGGTTTGATAAAAGGAGTAAATCTGAGAGATAACCCAAGCAAGTTTTCTGAAAGCTGGCACTTAGGCAAAAAAGGCAGGCACAAACTAACGCCTTTAACAAAGTGGTTAGAAGTCTGTTGTCACATGAACCTCTTGACAGCTGTGCCACAAATGTATTGCAAAACCACCTGGCATGTACCATTCTTTCCCCTGTGGGGCTGTCAAAATCAGATTTCTCCAGGGAACTGAGAAAAGTTCAGGAGACTATCATCTAGCAGTGGCCTAGAGTTTAAAGGACACAGATACTGTAAGTAGTAACACAACCCTTGTGCCGCCTTAACTCAGCTGTTGCTTCTTTCCCTCGTGTACTGCTGGCTACACTGTCTGGCCCAGTTCCACTTCTCTCCCCCATGGCCGGCTGGTCTTTCCAGCACCACAGAACCTTCCCGTATTCCTAATCCTAACACCTTGTCATAGGGTAATTATAGTGTTGGCGTGACTCCCAACATCTATCTTATATCAAACAATCTCCACTCCCTTGCTTTATAGGCAATGACGGACTTAAAAATGAATTCGTGCTGCTGAGACATGCTGGGCACTAGCCTACCACGTGACCTTGAAAAGATAACCACCATTGCTCGACTTACAAAAAACGGGGATAAATACGACCTTGAAGGATGCTCCAAGACGCACTTCGGGAAAACACTGCACCAGTGTGACCCCACCCCTGTCCCGCCCTGACCCTTCCCTGCCGCTGCCGCATGCCTGTAGTTATCACACCAAGCGTTCCGCCCGCCCCGGCTCCAGCAGCCAACCAGTAACCAGAGATGACAACGCACGGCCAGCATTTTTCCTGTCCCAACATACGTCAAACGACACTGCCACTTCCAATATTTTCATCCGGGGATGACAAAACGAAAAAAGAATGAGGAAAGGAGAAGGAAACCGAGGGAACTCCAGTACGCTCTCATGAGAGCTCTGCTGATGACGCCTGACCCCAGTTTCTCCTCAGGGCTACTCCACATCAAAGGAACTTCGCTTTCTCTCTCCTTCCTTCCTTCCCCTGTCTCCCCAGGTTAGCGCTGAGAAGAACAGGAGACGGAAAAGAAATGGCACCGGCCCTGGAGACTCACCTCAGACACCTGCCCCCGCTCCACCTGCTAACACGTTCTAGCTGTGCCCTTCCGCAGCAGACCCTCTCTCCCTTTGCCAGCTTCATGAGAGAGCGCTTGCCCCCGCACAACAGTCCGAACCCTCACTCCTCAGCCCACCGGACAGCCCCTCTCACAAACACAACGCGTTCCCTCCCGCCCCATCTACCCGCACTAACACCCTCTTCTCCCTCCCTCCTCCACCGCAGCACACCCGGAAGAGGGCGGCAACGGCCGCGGGGCGGAGCCTCGGCCCCGCCGCAGCTTCACCGAGCGCAGTGCGCCGGCCCAGAGCCCTCTCGCACGCATGCGCAGCCGCCCGTGCGGAGGCAGGAGGCGGCCGCGGCGCATTCCGTTTGGTCAGGCCCCGCTGAGGACGGCTCCTCCCTCCGCCTGCCCNGGTAAGGGAGGTAGCGGAGTCCTGGTGCGCCCCGTGTCTCTCTCGGGGCCGGGTAGTGCTAGGCCAGGGTGGAGGGGTGGGGCCGTGCTGGGTAAGGAACGCGTCTGACTCGGTTTGTTTTTGGTTCTGCAGGTCGGAGGAAAGTTTTCTTGTTCGGCGGCTGCCTGAAAGGCAAAGCTACTGAGCGGGAGGCGTCCGGGCCCGGTCGCCAGGCCTCTCCTGCCGCCGCAGGGCCGGCCGCCGCGGGGCCAGCGGAGCCGAGCTCGGCGGGTGGCGAGCGCTGGGGGCTGAGGAGCGGGCCCTCCTCATGCGCAGCCGCTTGAGGAGGGGTTGAGCGGGACGGAGGGGACGCCTCGCCTCTCCCGGCCCGCCGCTGCCTGCGCCGGGGGCTTCTGGCGGAGACTTCCTGGAGCAGCCCCCTGCTCGCCTGCCTTCTCCGCCGGCCCCCGCACTCCTGCCCGCCCGCCGCCACAGACCCACCGCCGGCAGACTTGCCGCCCAGCGACGCTTGTCTGTTGTTGCCAGCCAGAGCCATCGTGGGCACCGCCTGGGAACAACCTGTCAGTGCACCGCGTAGGGCGTCCCCGAAGGACCCTTCCCACGCGTTGGCTTGTCCACGAGAGGAGGGTTTGAAGCCTTCATGCCTTATCAAGTTCCTTATCTGAGTGGCGGCCTGAAGGTGTAGACCAGTTCTCGTGTATGGAAGGAAAGCAGTATAGCTCTCCTACCCTCTCCTAAACTGAGGACCATTTATTCCGCTTTTGTTGAAAATACATGAAGATGGTGAAATGCGGGTTGCCATTTGAAGTGACTAGATCTGTCTTCTGGAGTGAGGGCTTTGTATTTACCTTCCAAGTCTTGATCTGTGTGTTTTGAGAAAGGACATTAATCCTCCCTCATCCTTCACTAAACCTTTCCTTGCTTCCATGTTGCATTGGTCAGAAATTTGGTCAGTGCTGTTTACGGAAGGGAGGGAGAAAGAAAGCAGTTGAGGTTACAAACAAAAGTACGTGTATGACTCATCTACGTGGATATAAGACATTCTATCCTTTCAAAGAGCTTTTGCTACTCTTTGAAGGAATCAGATGCTCGTTTTTACTCTTTCAGAGGAGAATGCATTGAAAGTCGTGCGTTTTAGACGTTTTTTTGGCCACTGACGATATTAAAAGACATAATGGGTTTTTTTCACTGGATTATTGCCAGAATTAGTTTACACACTGGGACAACGATTTGTTAGGCCTCTCACACGATAATGTTTGTCCGGCTTTAATACAAAGTTACGCTGGAAACTTGGGTTAAAAATTGTGGAGGACAATCTGCAGCAGAAGAACATCCCTTCCTCTCTGGTTGGTGTGACGACCCCAATCTGTCCTCGATGCCTTCAGCCTTGGCCATCTTCACTTGCCGCCCGAACTCTCATCCGTTTCAGGAGCGTCATGTCTACCTGGACGAGCCTGTCAAGATCGGCCGCTCAGTGGCTCGCTGCCGGCCAGCTCAGAATAATGCGACTTTTGACTGTAAGGTGCTGTCCAGGAACCACGCTCTTGTGTGGTTTGATCACAAGACAGGCAAGGTAAGGCGGTTTTCTTTATTTAAAAGCAGTGAATTGCGTGGTTGTTGTATCAAGTCCTTGCAGATTGCAGATCACTTTGTTTTTGCTGTAATATGGTTTTGTGTGGAGGGATCCAGGTTTGTGTTTAGTTGAAACAATTACACTTCAGGTAAGTTGATAATCTTTTATTATGCAAAAGCTTCAAATATTGTTAAAATACCTGAAACTAATAGCTTCTGTGACTGATAATTTCAGATGTTGAAAAATTACTTCATCTAAGCATGAGGAGTGTAACAGAAAGGGTTTTAAACTTTTCCTGCTTGCTCTTTTAAAATGTTATAGCAAGGTGTGAAAAATGGCATGCAAGGTAATTTCTCACTGCCAGTGAAAATGGTTTAAAAATATATGCTCTGATGTCATGACTGCTCCTCTCCAAAGGCCAATTCTTTTAAAGTGAAGTTTAAGCGGTCTGTAGTGCATGTTTTGACCACTAGGGATTGAACTGGGACAAGAAAAGTTTTATTTTACTTGATGTCAAGTTAATTTTAAATACCCGGCAAGAAATTAACAAAGTGCAGATTTCAGTTCCTCATTGTGGTGTGTGTATATATATATATAGCAAATATATTGATGTCATGCCCTGCAATTTCATATGCTCTAAATCAGCTTTCTTTTCAGCTTCACAGTATGCCTTTCATGCTATTGCACTATGAAATCTGGTCAGTGTAGCTCTTGATTTTAAGAATATTGTGGTCTGTAATTAATGAAGTATTTTTTAGCACAGTGACACAGCAGGAGGAGCAGTACAATGCAGTCAAAAGTTCTTAAACCTTCCATTGTTAACACTCTGATGTTACGCAATACCTGGGCATGATGGGACAAGACAAGCACTTAATTTCTTAAGGCTGGGTATGGCATTGCTTTCAAGTTACCTGCATTTAATTGTGCAAACTGCTATCTGTGGTAGTGTTTCATTAAGCGTGTTGTTTCGGCTCTGCTTACGTGATATATGTCCTTGGACGCTTGAGAAAACCAAAATGCATGAGTATTTTTGATTTAAGCATATTTTTTAAGCTTTCTTGTTTGACTCAACAAAGAAATATGGTCCAAATTACTGTGCTGTTTTGTGCATACAGCTTTTAATCAACTTACTCTTACAAAAATTGTAAGACCACCATGTGTTCTTTTATGGTTACAAATAGTTTAGCCACATTAAAGATGACTAATTTGGCAAAGCATTGAGTGTCCAACAAGTCTGATATATAACAGACAGTCTTAGAAGAGTGTCAGTTTTTGTTTGTTCAGGTTTTTTTTGGTAGCCTTAGCTGTTCTGATAAAGTAGAAAATGTATAAGCTTAGTCATTTTACCTAACTGATCTAAATAGCAATTTGGTATTAAATTATTGGATTACATGTGATAGTTCTTGAGATCTCATCATCTGAAGACTTGATAGAGGTTTTGATGAGAATTGCCCAGGTGGGTAACTGATTCACTAGCCAGAGAGATCTACTAAAGAGTGGGTTTAAGGTAGTGTGTGGGAATGGATTTCTGTAAATTTTGTATGTGAGATAAGGTTTAAAGCATTGTTACAGCAGTATGGAGAGTTTTGAGTTTTCTGTTTGTTTCTTGACCACACTGTCAGGTTTTTGTCTGGTTATGGTAAATGGTGAGATAGTTGGAGGAGAGGGAAAAACTCATCATTATAGATAACAGATACAAAATGCTATTGTGAATAGGCAGGTAGATGACGTTGACAGTCTTAATCTTGAAAAAGACCTAAAGAATTCTGTGGTGCTTTCTAAGTACAAAGTAAAATAAAAACTACACGAGAATGTTTGCATGATGAAACATTTATTATCAATCTTCTAGTAACTGTGCCTCGTTTAGGAGTATGTCATTATCCTATCAATGACCTATATTTAAACCTACCTAAATTATTTTAGCCACAGTAAACACTTTTTAGAAGCTTATATATGGGACTTTTATCAGTTCTGGCATCTATGAAAGATGAAGGACCTTGAAATGTTAATTTAGTAAGAGAGAGAAACTGTCAAATAATTCAAAACAGTTAATGACTGGTCTGAGGTTGCAGTTTCATAAGTTGTGGGTGTGGGCAATACCAGTTTCTGACGTTTCCATTCAGTCCAGTCTCTCTGCTGCCTTTCACTTATGCTCTAACAATTCTTTTTTTCTTGAAGTTTTGTTTATTTTGTTTTAGTGAATCACTTGAGTCATCCTGTTTACTACATAATCTGTAAGCAATTGTATTAGCATAATCTGTAAATATGTACGAAAACCAAAGAGGGGGAACATCCGTAAGCAGTGCCAAGGAAACTATTGTGTGTACATATGTTTGTTTGGTTTTTTTTTTCCTGAGGCAGAGGTAGTTTTAAGCTGAAGTATGTCACACAAATAAACTGAGTTGGGGATGACCTGTTACTTACAGTTGATGATATCAATGTTTACTTTGTATAAAGGCACTTCAATTATGCATGGAAAAAGTTACATGCCCGAAGGAGATAATGTGTATGTAACACCAGCGTTATTAAGGATGAAAGTAGGATGAGTCTTGAAGATTACCAGTAAACAACAATTAAAAGCAGATATTTAAAGTTGGATTTGCTTTAAAAATATTTTTAACATAGTAAGTAAGCTGTCTCTTACAGATAACCGCTGCAACAGCTCGTTTTGATTGTGTTTATGGAGACATTGTAATGTCTCCTTCTGGATTCTTCATGCATCAATATGCTTAGAATTGATTTTGATTTATTTCTTTGGAGTAATTGCAAGTTAATCTAAGAGATGCCTGAAAAAATGAGTCATGAGATATGTAGGAAGTGGATGTTATGCTGAGCATGAAGTGTTCCAAAAAGTGTGAATCAAAGCAAAAGGAAAAAAAATGGGCTATAGTACATTAAAATCTAAATATGTGTGTTCAGCTTCTACCACTGCATATGGTCAGAAACTGTAAAAAGTGCTTAATTTAAACGGCCTTAATACTACCACTCCCCTTTTACCACCCTCCCCACTCCCCAAAAAAGTTTGTATTTTGTTTAAAAACAAGCAAGTTGAAAACCCTTGAGAATTTTTATGAAATGCTTCTGGCAGATGTGGTGGAAGCTTTTAGTTGAAACCTGAAGTTTCCAACAGATATCTAGGTTTTAAAAAATGGAAATTATTCAGTGGCTTAGATTGTTGTGAGTAACTATCGCAAGGATCTTTTCTGAAGAATCCATTGCTGTAGTTTACCAAAGGCGCTGAGAAAGTATTTTCTTAGAACAAAAGGACTCCAAGTAACTGGTCATTTTTAACAACTTGGGGGGGCGAGGGGGGAAGTGGATGAGTTCTTGTTTAGTGGTGGCAGCTAATAATACTGTTTTCATTTAATTCACAGTAAGTGTGAATTGGGTTGAGCAGTTAACCAGTGCCTTAGTTACAAAAATTCCAACTAGTGAATTGAAAGCCAAGTAATCCACAGGATAGCAAATGAAATTTATTAAGACTGTGCTTTATGGCTTCTAGGCTTAAAATACGGGAGATAAAAATGCTGCAGAACACTTACTGCAGGAAGCACCTTTAAAGAAAACAAACCAACCCTGCTGCCTTCACCCCCAGAAAACCCCACAGCTCCAGTAAAACACTAGAACAAAACCAAACAACTGTAGACAATAAACAGCTCCCAAACCAACAACCCCAAAGGTGCAGCCAGGGAATTAGGGGCTGTTTGAGTCCCCTAGAAAATAATGGAACAGGTTTGGGAACACTTTTCTAGGCACATGCAGGAGAAGGTGACTTGGTAACGGTCAGTATGGATTTAGTAGGAGTAAATCATGTCTGATTGTCATGTATGATAAAATTACTAGATTTGTGGGCAGGCAAGAGTAGTGCATGCTCTTTTACCTTGCTCTTAGCAGGGCTTTTAACTGTTTCTCACAGTGGCCTTAGAAGTTAGGGCACTGAAATATGGATGTATGAACAACTATATGGGTAGAGTAAAACTGTTCTGAGGATCAAGCTCAGGGCTTGTAGTTAGGAGGTGCTGGTAATGAACTAAATACTGCAGGAGTCTTTATTGGGACCTGTCCTGTTAAACTTTCTTATTAATTATCTGAAGGACGTGGTGAAGTACATGCTAATAAAGTTTTGAAAAAAGTGTGTATGCTCAAAGGCAATGTTGCCATCCAATGGGACTTGACTTTGTTGATCAAATCTCAGGAATCAGAACAAGGGCAAATGTTAAGTCCTGCACTTAGAAAGGAAGAAGCCCTTGTGCTTGTTAGACAGTGTGTAGGATACTGCATCTAATGTTGGACCACCCAACTCTCCTTCTACGAGGAGAGACTGAAAGAGTTGGAGCTGTTCAGTTTGGAGAAGAGGAGGCTCCGGGGTGACCTTATTGTGGCCTTCCAATATCTGAAGGGGGCCTACAGAAAAGCTGGGGAGGGACATTTTAGGCTGTCAGGTAGTGACAGGACTAGGGGGAATGGAGCACAGCTGGAGGTGGGAAGATTCAGATTGGATGTGAGGAGGAAGTTCTTCACCATGAGAGTGGTGTGGCCCTGGAATGGGTTGCCCACGGCAGGTGGTTGGGGCCCCTTCCCTGGAGGTGTTTAAGGCCAGGCTGGATGAGGCTCTTTCCAGCCTGATCTAGGGTAGGGTGTCCCTGCCCAAAGCAGGGGGGTTGGAAGTAGATGATCCTTGTGGTCCCTTCCAACCCTGACTGATTCTATGATTCTAAATGGGAGTTGAAAGATTAGATGCTCTCTTTTCTTGCTGTGTTGTACTAGGGATGAAAGTATATTGACCATGAAAGAAAGTAAGTAGATACCATGTCTGTGATTTGCTTTTCTCCTTACATCCTACCAGCAATTCTGTTAACGTTTGTTGTCTTTGAAAGCTGAACAAATGTTTTGTTTTTCTGTACTTTGGTGTTGCTATATGCTTACAGTCTGCAGTGCCTGTAGCAGAGACACTTTATCTTCTGAACATTGAATGTTTACTCCAAGTCCTCTGGGAGGCTGACCTTGCACATGCTATAATGCACTGTGGTGGGATTTCAGTGCTTAGATGCTTTTGCTGAGAGTGATGTGAGCCAGTGCTTACATACATCTGTTAATATTTGCATGTTAAGTGCTTGTCACCTTAAATGGCCTAATCAATTTTATGTGGATATGATTCTAAGAGTAATATGGGCTAGGGAGCTTTTGGTTTTGGCAAACTTCACCATACTTTTAGAATGTGTAGGAGCGCTGCTGGCCATTTATAGGAGACATAAGTTACTGCTGACAAGGATTTTCCTGCAGAGCTGCAAAGCTAATACTGTAATTCTTGGAGCTGATCCACTGCAGTCATGATGCATCTATCCTGAGCCATGAACAGCAACACATTGATTTGATTTGAAAAACAAACAAAAATCCCTTTTTGTATTTGCAATGAGCTTTTACAAACCTCAAGTGAATCTGAGTTAGTAGCGGTAATGGAGGCCAGTAGATGTGTTTTTCTTAGGTCTATAATGGGATGGTTTGGGTTTGTTCCTGGGCCCATGCTTAAAAATCTATAAGTTGATTCCCTAACACACTTGAAATTCTTTTTCACTTTTACGTTCTCATGTTAGTTGCAACAGTCCATTGAACATTTGCTGGTGGGTTTACATTGCACTGGAGAAATACTCATGATTTGGCTTTATCCTCTCATTTTTCTTACTGAATTGGAATAGTTTGGGTTGCTAATTGAAGTAACTGAATTCATGTATGCTGTGAAGGGCCATGTGGGTTAGTAGTGTCTAACTGTGTCAGCGTGTTACTTTATGTTAATTTGAATCCCATCTAGCTGGAAACCTGCAAAATGTGTAGGCAAATGCATGGCTGATTTATTCTGTTTTGGTTTTTGTTGTTTCTTTTTAATACATAATCTGAAGCAAAAGTTATTATTATTTATGGAACCTGGCAAGTGAAAGGAAAGGAGTAATTTTGTCTCCATCCTTAAAGCTAGCAATTTTACGGGCTGTTGCTACTAAATTGTATGATTGCTTGCTGTCTTTGGATATTCTTTTGAATCACATCAATAATTGCTTCCTGTTAATGTTTCTTACTTGCTTAGAATTTGGATTTTGTTACATCTTGCTGTGACAATGCATTAACATTCACAACTTGTCTGTCTTTCCGGAAATGATTCTGCTTGTAGCAGAATTATTGGAAGAAGGCGTAAGAGTATTGTCACATTTTTGTTCAATATAGACAAGTGGTTTTTTTTCAGTCTACTTCAGGAGCGTGAACCTCAGGCAGAGAGATGAATTGAACTGTACCATCTCAAGACCCTGCAAGAAGGCAGACATATCTGCCAAATGCCTAGAACCATTTCTTTTTTTAAAAAGGAAAATCTTTGTCCTGGACCCTGACAATCAGATAGAATGTCTGTGTTGTACCAGACACACATGGGTGTGATTGAGCAATGTCTTAAATATTTATTTCGGTCTTGAGAAAGTATAAATAAGTGATGAACTTCCAGCAGATTTATAAAAGTGCATGATCCTGTAGTAACACTGTAGTTGAGCGGAAAACCACAGAAAATGATAGAAGCAGTTCAACTTAAGAAAAAAAAAAGTTTTAGTTTTTATAATTTTACAAAAGATAAATATTTAAAAGTACTGGAATTAGTTAATGGTAATTAAGGTTATGAGGCATTGTCATTGCAGAGTATTGATAGTTGAACTCATAGTACATATACTGGAGGAAAATATTTGCTATCCTTAAACATTTTTAGATTATGAGGTAGCAGTAACCAACTACTGAAAAGACTGAAGAATCAATGATCAGAAATGTTCTAGTAGCATAAAATAGTGAGAACTTGTACTAAATAACAAAAATACTGGCAATAATACGCTACTGTTAAAGAAAGTCTGTTCCCAGTTGGAACATCTTGGTGCGTTTTGGTTTTCACACGAAAATTTAGATGTGTTGAAAGTATTTATTGACAGGAAGACTAGGAAACATATAAAAACTATATAAGAAAAAAACAAATGACCTTTTGTCCTTATATTAAGAGACTGTTGAAAAAATAAAGCTAAAACCAGGTTATTAATGCTGTATGTTCTCATAATGACAATTGTAATAGTTCACGCATAAAAAAGGAATGCTAGAGCTTAAGTTACAAGAATTATGGATGCTTGTAACAGCATACTGAGTAATAAATATTTCCATTTCTTCTTTAGAAAGGTTATTTAAAATCAAAGAAGGAAAGTTCTGTTACAGGACAAATAATATTTGTACAGCAGAATCTTTTGAAGGCATTTGGTACTTACCCATTAGTCTTACCTGATACAGCAGATAACTGGCACTTTTCAGAGTTGTTCCTTTTCTGGGTTTTAAGCAAGATTAAGTTGAAGCTTAAACATAGATTTTCCAAAAACTTTGTCGGATACAGTACTATTAGTGTTCTGGAAGAGTTTTGGTTTTTTTTTTTTTTTCTTGTTTAAATCCCTCCTTCACAGCAGATTCTGATGACCCTACATTGATTTCTATTTTTCAACTATTTTTCTTGAAATGTAATGTTTAACTGTAAAGGGCAGAAGCCAGCTCTCTTGAGCTGGCAAAGTTCTTCTTGTTTCTGTAGATTTCTGAACTGTAACTGTAGTTAGGGTGGTATCTACTTGGAGGAAAGTTACAATATCCAAGCGTTATAACATGGATGTCCTGTCAGAGGATAAGTTAGGTTGATCTGGACCTCTTGAGGTCACTTAGTCCAATCTTCTGTGCAGCAGTAGGTCTGATGAATTTAGGTTGCTTATGCTTCAGATATGAAGCATATTTAGATATGAAATTAATGCATACTGACAAATGCATTTCTGAGGACAGGCATGTTTGCTAGGTAGGCTAGCTTGTATTGCTACTGTTTCTTATGTTCTGAACTTTCAGTTTGTATATATGTGTAGTTTAGTGTTGTACCTGGAGTACTTATGTTATACTGTGAGTAAAATTAGAATTAGATACAAACTCTTTTAACATTACATGGAGGAAAAGAACTCAATGAAAGAGATAAGAATGTTCATCGTTCTACTCCTAATTCCATAAGGATGGAAATAATACAACACTTTCACTAATAGCTCTCAACCACTACTTCCTTTTTATGAATTCAAAGGGAAATCTTTTCTTTTTTTTTTTTTTTTCCACCCTCAGTCCCCTGCTTCATGGGATTTTTATAGACTGCGTATTCCAGCACTAGTAAGAGGAAGCCAGGAATCCCGATTTGTCATAGAAAGGGCATATTTGGGTTTTCTTTGTATAACTAGTTGACATTAGGTAAAGCTACTTGCTGTACTGTGTAAGCAGGGCCTTTGGGAGGTGTATAAATATTGTTTGTGACGTCGAAGGCCAGTGATTTGGTTTATGAGCAGAAGCCTTCCCATGTAATTAAAGGAATAGACTGCTATTATATTAATATTTCCTGTAACACAGAGAGGCATGTGGATATTCTCAGTCGATTTGAATGCTCTTTACCCGTGGTGTCATCCAGACTTTTAGTTAAATTTATTAATCTGTTAATTAGAAAGCTAAAAGTTTGTATGTTGTGCTTGGATAACTTTTAACTTTCATCTAAATGGCAGGGGAAAAGTTTTTATTGGGTTTTGTGCTTGAACAAATGCATTGCATTGACACATGGGCAACTTTCAAAATGCTTGTTTTGAAATCTATATCCACATGGTACCTTACTTAGAGAAGTCAGTGTGGGCTATACATGCAACCTATTGCAGAACGTCACCTCCTGCTAAATTTAATGCACATCTACATTTTAGCTGTGGCTTGACTTACTCTGATCCCATATTCCAGAAGTGGGCTTGAGAAGAGTGAGTTTGGCAAAATGTCACACCAACACAGCAGTCCTGCTCTCTTTGAACCACTCTGGGACACCTAGATTAAGTTCTGTGGACTCTTTGGGTCATTCTGTTCTGGGATTTTGCTTGCCTCACAGTCTGGTGTAAATGGGTCTGCCATTGAATTTTTTTTTGTGTAGATATGTGGTTTTATTTAGTTTCCCCTTGCTGATCAAATGAAAATGTGCTCAGTTTTCTTCTTCCCTCTCACAGATGGCTTTATGCTGAGCTTTCCTAGGATGCTGGATGAATTGTAGATGAAGATATATGTTTTATAAACTAATATTAAAGGATCTTGATGACTAGTCTTTTTTCAGAGATCTGTAACTTGTGCTCTTTGATGCGGTTTATAGTTTAAGCTTGTTGTACACATCTGTTGTTTATATATATATATATATATATATATGAAATTTATACATAAAATGGATGAGAGTGGAAACATGAGTAAGAAGCAAAAAAAAAAACCAACTTTCGAGGAATACTCCATTCAGTCTGAAACTTTTGTTAAATTCTGTTTGAAGTCTGAAATAAGAGGAAAAACTTGGTGAAATGAACACACCAACAAAACAAATTATTGAACGTAGGATGGAGCCAGCTTTTAACAATTTTAGTATTACCAGTGCCTTTGTAATTGATAAGACTTCAGAAAGGGTTTTCGTGAGTGTATTGAGTCAAGTCTGGAAAATTCCTCAATCCAGTCTTTGCTCTTACCATTTCTGAGCCTTTTTGGAGGTTCCTTTCCATAAATCTAGGGATACTACAGTGAATAGAGGGGAATAACCTGCTACTTACCTTCCAGTTTTCTTTCCTCTTCATTGTTCTTCCTTTCATAGTCTTTAACTTCATTGTAGTACTCCAAGTTCTAGAACAGTTATTAACAAAACTCCTGGTTGTAGTAGAGGTTCTCACTGTGGTTTTTTTATAACTCTTGATGAAATGTCCCATTTCACTGGAAGAGAAGACTGCATTTGCTCATACAGCTGGCCATAAGCACAGCTTATTTTACTGATGTCCATGAGTAGGTCTGAGGGCCTTTTTAAACTCTTCAGCGAGATGGAGGTTTTTTATTTTATGTATATACTATGTGAAGTTAGGCTGGTGGAGATGAGCTCCTCATTTTCCTGATGCATTGTATTTTTGAGTGATTGAAAGAGTTTTAACTGTACTAGGGCTTACTTTTTCAATGTAGCCTTTGAAGTATGAGCTTTGTTTTTTGGCATCTTAAAAGAGGGAGGAGAAAGTTTATCCAGTTGGATAAAGAAGCCTTTAGGAAAGTGTATGACCTTGCAGGAAGAAGAATTATGGTGGAAGGAACGTCTTGTATATGTATTTTATATAATCAGCAGTGGTAAAGTCAGTTGAAGTGCAGTTTAAAGTGTGCAGCACTGAGATCACCTGTCTACACTTGAGGCAGAGGAAAGGTGTTATAACTTAAATGTCTTCATTATAACAATTAACATTTGTTTAACTTGCTAATGGTATATTAAGCCAAACATACAAGTTTTGAAAACATTGTGATTTAAATGCTTGTTAGTTGTTTGCAAGTATTACAGCTTCAGGTTCTGGAAAATAGACACGGCCGCCTGTTCTTTATAAAACACTTGTTTTTTCCTGACCCATTAAAATATTATACTTGGATATAATTGTTAAAAATGCCCCATGGTTGGAAGCTTGTGTGTCTTGCATCTTCCCACAATGCTAATAAGGAACTGTGTTATTAAAACTGTTGTAGAATATGGAGTCTTTGTTACTTTCAGCAAAACTCAGTGCTGCAATTCAGAGAGGAATCGTTTGTTAGTTTCCAGTTCTACTCTTTTACAGGATTTTGTTCCAATTCAAAAGATAACCTCTTTGATATTGATCTTTGCACTGCCAGTTCTGTTGATAAAGCAACTAAAGTGAAGAAATCAGATCCTGTGAACTTGTCCAGTGAAAATCTTTTAAAAATCAATCCAAGGTCACTGAACTTTCTAATTTCTGAAAATTTGGGTAATACAGGTTTTTTAAGACAAGATGCTCTTGCCAGTGCTAGCTCAATAATCTAAGTTAACAGGAAGAGTGAAAAGAAGTAGGCAGCAAAAAAAATTAAAAAAAAGATGAACCACAACATTAGAACGTAGTGTTTCTAGTTCCATTTGTCAGATCCTATTGAGGCCTGTGTAGCAGTGGGTATCTTTGTGAATTTTTGAGTAGCAGCTTCCTTTCATTTCTAGTGTGTATGTATTGCCATCAGAGGAGACACTATTTTTGGTCGTGGAATGGCAGTTTCTCTTAATCATTTCTACTGAAATGAGAACAAATCTGTGGCAGAAAAGGTTGTTTTTGCACAGAATTTTTCCAAGCTGATTCTTAAGTGTTAGATGGAGCCCTTCTGCATCCTTTATCCATCCTATCTTCCAAATGTAACTCTTGTACTTGGGCTGCTCTTAAAACAGCTTTCATAAAATAGCTGCCTTGTCTACTCTCCCTTTGGAGCACTCTGAGGAGCACTGGAGTCTCTAAGGCTCCTTCCTGAAAGTCACTTGTGTTCTAGCAGCCACCTGCCATTTACGACTGTTTCTGTAAAGAAGGAGATTCCCAGCAGCCTGTGGAGTTTGATAACATTGGAAATGCAGTGGATGGAATAGGAACAAGATGATCATTGCAAGTGGATGAAAATGATGCAAAAGTGAGTATTGAAGCAACAACGATTAAAGCCACAATTACACACTTGACATTGCAAGTTGCTCTCGGGGGGAGGGGGAAGACCAACAGGAAGCATGTATTACCACTTCTTCTTTTTTAATTTGCTTGTACCGTAAAGCATAGGCACTTGAAGATCAGAGTCCTGTGCTGTCATCAGAAAGGTTAGAAGTATCATTTCAGGTAAAGCCATTCCTTTTGAAAATTTACTCTTAAGTCTGCTGTTGGCACGTTTTGTTTTGAAAAACGTGTCTTTTGCTCAGCTCAAGGAGATCTTTCACAATATTCCTAACATTAAAATGAGCCATCATTGTGAGCAATAAAAAACTGATGGTTGTAATGAGCTTCATTTTATAGCAAAATAAGTATTTCTAGATCAGACAGATGTTTTCCATTGAAGTACTCATAGTTGGAAGACAGATCATTTTCTGTGGAAGATTTTAGGGAGAAATATTTGAATCTCTTTGTATAAGACTCTTCCTAGTAAGGACTATGTTGTTTCTCTGCTGTATTTGAGACACATTTCTGTCTGTTGGAGTTTGTTGTTTTGTGTGGTTTTTACTCTGATTGGTTTAAGGATTAATATACATGAAATTTTCAGTTTAAATTATGATACACATAAATCTGAGAGAAGATAAATGGCAATAGATAATTGCTTAAGTGGTATCAATGTTTCTCAGCTGACTGGCTGACTCACTGTGGGCACTCTCCTGGGTTGCAGAGCTAAGTAAATCATGCACAGTTGGTAAAGCTGTAGGAATGAAAGAAAAAAAGGTGATAGTTGTTTTTTAGCAAAGTTATATAACTATTACAGTTTAACTGGCAAAAAGGAGACCTGTTGCAAGAATACATCTGTTGTAACTTACAGGACATAACTCTTGAGTGACTTGCTTTGTGTGGATGATTGTAGTTTAGTCTGAAGGTAGTAAATGAAAGAAATTGCTCATTGGTTATTGTATGAGTGACTAATAAAATCCAGAGGGGTTTTATGAAATTCTAAGAATTTTTGTGAAGTATTTTATGCAATATGATTTAGGAATTGGAAGAAAGGGTTAAGTACAGTTGGTTTGAAGTGTCTACCATTTTTATTTCAGAATAATCTGTGCAAGTTGTGGAATTTTTCTTCTCCTTTATTACTCTGAACTATGGATGCGGTTTGTATGTTTTTGTTTACTAGTTTCCTGTTTCTGATGTTTGAATATTCAAGCTAAACCTTTCAAAGGGAAGCAAAGAAAACAATGTTCCTGATGCACCTATTAAGAAATACTGAGGTTAAAACTCTTGAGAAACAGAGAAGGCAAATGTTGTTGGGTGGTTGTTGATGATCATGTGTCATGCTTTGAATTAGTTCTGCTTGATGCTGTTTGAGTGGATGGTGTTGGAAGCCTAGAAACCCTCCACTGTCGAGTCTTTAAGGTAAACTGTTCAAGTTGTTCAATGTTGAATTGAGTGTGAAGAGTGCAGTTTGACAACATAAATGAGGGACCATGGTTTACAGAATGTTTGGGGTTTTTTAACTTGTGCCTAATACCAAGAGACAGAAAAGCAAGTCAAGGAATAAACAGTGTTGAAAAAAAAATTTGATTGTCTTAAGAGAACTTAAGAGTTACATTACCTATTTGTATTTGTCTGGAAACATAGCACTGCTTTGTTTTTGAGAGTACATTTTGCTGAAGGTTGAAACTATAGTACAGGACGTTATGTGACGTGCCACTAGTTGCTTATATGCTTCGCACGTGTTGCAGGTGCATGGTGGGAGGGTACCAGTCTACACTCAATTCATCCACATGTTTAGTTGTGTTTTTTTGGGGTTTTTTTGTTGTTTTTTTTTTTCCAAAAGAAACCAGGAAAGGAGGAGGAAGCTGTGGTGCAACTCCTAAAGCAGATGTTTCGAGAGTAGAACAGCTGTGTGCACTGCATGGTGTGTCTCTCCTGCAGCTCGGTGTACTATGAAGTGTTAACTGCTCCACAGCCTAGGCCTGGTACTAAAGAATAAACTTGGTAGGATGAAAAATAATTGAAATACTTAAGGAAGAAATCAGAGGGCTGACTTCTGCCACTTTCCTGAGAACTTAGATGGGAGATACTGAGTGGTGCTGAGGAATGTGCTATCCAGTAAAGCCAAGAAATGAAGACTGAGGTTGTGTGTACGTTACTTTCTAGGAACAGTTGCAGACTCTCATTTGAAAGTACCTCAAATATAGCCACTTATTCAGAACCTAGGAGCTATTGTCACATGGCAACAGAGGAAGGATGTAATTTTAAGATCAAGTAGGAGTAGGACTTGCTTCCTTTTTTTTTTTAATGTCCCTGGTGTGCTAATTCCTACCTATTAACAGGAGCAGTGTGAAAAAGTGCTTTGATATAGGAGAGCCTTACTCTTCACTAGTTAGCTATATTTGCCAGATTATGTAATTTGGCTGGATATTTTATATATATATATATAATCAATCAGAAGAGCTGTTACTGATCTATATATATGTTTTGTGTCAAATGATGAAAGGAAGGGAAGAGACCAACATGGCTGCGTTGAGACCTGCTGGTCAGACTAGAAGGCAGGAAGGAACTGAGCAGGCAGTTCAAGCAGGGATATGTATGTCGGGAAGAGTGTAGGGATGCTGCCTGGTTGTTCATGAATGAGATCAGGAAACTCAGGGTGTGGCTGGAGTTGAACTTGGCAGGGAATGTCAAGAATGCAAGAAAGGCTTCTACAGGTATGTTGACCGGAAAGGGAAGGTTGAAGAAAACATCTGAGTACACCCACTGCCCAATGAGCAAGAACATCAAGCTGGTAACAATAGATGAGGAGAAAGCTGAGGTTCTCAACAACATCTTGCCTTGGTCTTCAGTAGCAACCTCTCTCCTGACACCTCCTGATTTGAAGGATCACAAAACAAGCGACCAGGGTGACAAAGTATCTCCCACTGTAAGTGAAGACAATGTTTGTGACCATGTGAGAAACCTGAACACATGTAAGTCTGTGGGACCTGATGAGATATATCTCAGAGTCCTGAGGGAACTGGCTCATGTAGTAGTTCCTAAACCACATTACATGATGTTCAAAGAACTGTGTAGTTTGGTGCCTGGAAGAAGTGAAATATCACACCCATTTTTTGAAAAGGTAGAAAGGAGGAGCCTAGGAACTGCTGACCTGTCAACCTCCCTTCTCTGCTTGGGAAGATCATGGATAATGCATTTGGATGAGAGGAATGTGATTTGAGATAGCCAGTGTGGTTTCACCAAGGGCAAGTCCTCCTTGAACAGTCTGATGGTGTTCTACAATGGAGTGACAACATCAGTGGGCAAGGGGTGGCCTATGAATGTCATCAGTCTGATCTTCAAGAGATGTCTGACGTGGTCCCTTCCCCACCAACATCCTCCTCTCTAAGTTGGAGAGAGAAAGATTTGTTGGGTGGACTGTTTTGTAGATAGGGAATTTACTGGATAGATGCATCTGGAGGGTTGTAGTCAGTGGTTCAAAGTCCACATGGAGATGGGTAACAAGTGGTATCCCTCAAGGGTGTTTACTGGGATGAGTAACATTTAATATTTTTATCAGTGGTTTAGATAGTGGGATTGAGTGTACCCTCAGCAGGTTTGTAGATGGCATCAAGTTGAGTGGTGCTAGTGATATGCCAGAGGCATGGGATGTCATCTATAGAGACCTGGACAAGCTGGAGGAGTGGGCCCAGTTAAACCTCACAAGGTTCAACAAGGCCAAGTGCAAGGTCCTGTGCTTGGGTTGGAACAGTCCCCATTATCAGTACAAGCTGGGGAAGATATGGTAGAGCTCTGCAAAGGACTTGGAGTACTGGTGGATAGAAAGCTGGACCTGAGTCAGCAATGCATACTTGCAACTTGGAAAGTCAATGGCATCTTTGGTTACATCAAAAGATTGAACTTTATGAAGAAGTGTTGTACTATGAGGGTGGCAGAACACGAGCATGTTGCCCTGGAGACATTCAAGGTCAAACTTGATGGGGCTCTGAGCAACCAGAGCTAGTTGGACTAGACCCTGGCTTACAGCAGGGGTGTTGGACTAGATAATCTCTAGTGGTCCCTTTCAACCCAATGCCTTCTATGATTCATATTATGTTTTTGTTATAATAGTATCTTAATTGTTTTAAGTCTGGATGGGCAGAACTTGGAGACAATTTTCCTGATTTTGAGTGGTAAACATCTCTTTAAAATTATTCTGGCAAAAATGTCAAAGAATTACTACAAAATTACTTGTGGATATTTTGGTTTTGGTTGGGTGGTTTGTTTGTTTTGGGTTTTTTGTTGTTGTTATTGTTTTTAGTGACAGGGTTGAAGTACATAAAGCTGTAATAACCCATTGAAGCTTTCTGTCAGCTTTCATCATCTGTAGGGTTTGATATGTTTGGTATTTGCATAGGACTTCACTATATTAATTGGCTGTAGAAGAAAACTTTAAAAAAAATTAGAAGAAAAAAGCTGTGGGAGCACAAACATGTTCCTCTTGAATTTGTATTTAACCATTTTGCTCTTAATACTGCCAATTTCCACTGGCCCCACCTATTTTCCTTTGAAACCAGCTGTGGATAGTATCTGATCCCAATTAAAGTTTATTAAAACTTCATACTAATTACAGGGAGCATAGAAGCCTCACTGAATTTTCTTCAATTAAAGTATGGGCTTGTCTAGAACCATATTAAATTTCACATTGGATGACAAACGTCTTGGTATGTCAAAATGTATTACTTAATCACAAGCATGTTTTTTGTGGGAAGGCTTTGTTTGTACTGTGAGTGCAGTTTGAATTCAATGTGAACTTAATTTGAGAGTTCATCTGTTTTGGTGATAGCCAGTACAGATTTTGTTTTTCCGCAACATAGATGAAATTGTTTTGATGCACAATACTTGTGCCTTGCTGTTCTTAGTAAATGTTATTGTTTTTGGTGACTGGAGAAAGCAGGTTTGCTGAGCTTTCTTCTGTGTTCTATTTAGATTGTACAGTTTGAAATCAAACTGTAAATGTTTTTTGAGTTACCAGTGCATATCCTTCTGCCAGTTGTTTTTGTTCTTCTAGTGAGTGAGTCATTCCCCTGGTTTGCTTTGGTTTCTGGACTTTGTTGTTGTTTTTACAGTCTAGATAATGAATTGTAGCAGTACTTAGTATGTTAAACGACAAGAATGTAGTTCAAGAACATGCTACCTTTCAAAGGAAAAACCTAACATCAATATTTTTGAACTTCTGATTAGACATGGAGGGGGAAAGGCAGGTTAGTTTCAGTTCTTCTGCAACATATGGCAAATTTCTGGCTAGATATTTTTCACCATTGATTAGAAAGTTCAGTTTCTATATTTAATATGAAGAGGCTTTGGCAGCATTCTGCCTTATACACATGGTGGCATATTCTTAGTAGGATTTCAGTAATTTGCATAATTTCAGTGGCAGGAACACTGAAGATGAGAAGCCTAATTTTAAAATCTGGTAAGTAGGAGAGTTGTTGTAGATGATGTAGCTTCAATGTAGCTTGTGTTTGAGGTTCTCGACTGTAAAAATGGAACTAGTAGTTGAGACAACCTACAGTATTTGTGCTATAATTAATGGAAACTTCAGTAGTAAAAAATGCCACCTTTGTTACATAACATTCCTCAAATTTGGTTTCTGATCTGCACGTCTGGATGGGATTGCTTTGCTTGATCAACGTATAATTACGTTGCCCTCTAGTGGCTGCAACTCCAATTTAAATAGTGAGAAAATAAAGGATTTGCCTGCTTCTGGAAGGGATTCAGGGATTCTTACTGGGAAGTGATTAGGTGTGTTGGGTTTCCACAGCAGCAGTGTGTTCACTGATCCATGGAAAATCTACTTCCATAACTAAATAACGTCAGGATTGTACAAAGGAAACATAATATGCTGTACATAATTTGATAACAGGGAACACTACCTATAATTACTATGATGGAAAACACACACACACACACACACATACTCTTTCTAAATTAATTATACAATTTAAGTTTTTTTCTCTAATCTTACAAGATTATGATCAATGCTTTGTTGATCTGCTGTTTGGAATATTTATGGATGTGCCTTTAGCTGCTGCATGTGAAGAGTAGAGTGGCACTTAATGTTTCGCCAAAGTTGTAGATTCAATGTTCAGGTGAGTGGATATTTTTAAAAGTTAAGTTCACCTCTGTTACTCTTTTAAAAACTTGATATTTCCTCTAAAACTGCCCACTTTTTGTCTAGTTAAAAGCATCACAACTGACTTGATGGGGAAAATCACTTGATGACTCTTCGTTCATGGGTGAACAATGTGCCAACTTTCTAACTTGAGCACAATAATATATCCTTGAATAGATTAGCTGCATGGAAAAGGTTGGTAGTCAGAGCCACTAGGAACCTTTCCATAATTTTGCATATGCTTTTCAGGATTGAAACTATCTGTACTTCTGTCATCTCTCCCTCTCATCTCCTCTTCTTAAAAATGAAATTAATTTGGAATAAAAAACTATCAACCTTCTGCTAACTACCTTTAAAAAAACAAGGAGCAAGGAGGGAAAAATGGACATCACTTTCCTGATGATTATACTGAAGTACAAAGAATGACCTAAGTGATTTGGTGTCATAGTAGGAGCAACTTAATATTGCTGCTTTTAGGACATATAAACTATGACAAGTTCCGTCTGATATTTCTAGCCATTAAAAGTGGATATCATCTTGGTGAGAAGAGTGTTATGTTGTGTATGTCAATTGGACAGTGTGACCTGAAATGGTTTGAAGTGTCTCTGGTTTTTGTACCTAGAAAGATCTGCCATTTGGAAAATCACTTGATGGCTGTTTAAGGAACTACAACATCTGAAGGGAGCATTTCTTCTTAGTGTGACAATCTAGAACTAGTAACCTGAGAAGGTGGTTTGTGGGGGTTTTTTGGACTTTGAAAAATGTTGCTTTTATTTTAGAAAGAAATAAACATATTTGGTAAAAAAAACTTGCAAGGCTTGATAATGTATTCCTGAGAGGTGTGGACATCTACTTTCTCAGGCTCTGTGGCTGAAGGGAAGGTGAGATTGCCAGCAGTACTTAGCAATTGTCATGCCCCTGCTCCTGCAGATTGGTCATGGGAACTTACCTTGTATTCTGTATACTTTAATGCCAGAGATTTTAAAAGGTATTCAAGTTGCTTTGGGTCAGGTGTTTTTGATTTGTGGGTTTTTTGATTTTTGGTTTTTTCTTAGCTGGTCTGTAGTATAAAATACATGGGCATGATGTTATCAGTATAACATACCTGGTGGCTTTGTTGATGTGGTGGGAAATAGCTAGAAAAGAAGACATAAAAATAGTTTTGTCTGTGTAGAAAGCTGTACTGCACTAGTATTACCTTGGCAAGTTTTGCAACATTAGCAAACTTTTAGATCTGTAAAATCAAAGTACCACCTATGTGAATTTTGCCCTCAACTAAGGCCAGTCTGAATTGAGTCATTGTTTAAACCTGTAATTACCATATCCTTGAACATATTATCTGCACTCTGCCCATTCCTCTCTGCCTGCTGGGATTGTTCTGACATTCTGAACCAATGAGAAGGCTGCAGCACCTGCTCCTTGTTCTGAAGCCAGTAGGGCACTGCTAAAGAAATGGCTGACTTTTCACTGTCTGTGAAAAGCCAGTTCCAGTTCTTTACGGTCTCTCACATGGCTGGCAGACCCATCTCAGTATGTGGATGCATGCTATAGGTGTTTATATTCTTAAGCTTAAAAAAACCAAAAAACAAAATAACAACAAAAAACCCCAAGCATAATGGTTGAACTCAGAGGACCAAACACTAAAATAATCTGCTTTCATTCATTCATACTACCATTTGGTTATTACTTACTTTGAAAGTTTTGACCCAGGAATGAGTTGCAAATAAATACAGCCTCCCACCAGACTATTTTCACTCTCACTTTGTTGGAGGTATGGCTTGGCAGTGCCTTGAGTACAAATATTAAACTCCCAATTGTACAATTTCTCTTCTGTGCTGGAAATGAGTTTTCCGTCTTTGGATGGAGCCGCACCCTTCTTTGGCAGTGTTTGGTTTCCAGTTAATTGCATTTGCTCTCTGTATGGAATGCTGAAGTTCAAAATACAAAATGAAAATTACATTTAGTTTGTAAGAAATGTTTTTGTCCTTGATGCAGAGAAGTCTTTAGAAAAACACAGAGAAGCAGATTGCTCTGGTGACCCCTTGTTTTCAGTATGAGGAAGTGTGCAATGAACTCTTACTCCAGTATTTCTTTCATAGTATTTGTGGTTTGGACCTGTTACAAAAATACTTAGTTCGGCATGATTAAAATTAGTACAGTGGCATTTGTACTTGGCCAATTCTTTTGAGTTAGAACTTGTACATAGTTAGCATCTTTACTGTTTGTGTTGAGTTTTATATCACTGTCACCTTAAGCTCATCTTCAGTACGGTCATTTTAACTCAGTTTAGAGAAGTGCTGAGCACTATTTTGCTTGTGACGACTGTCATCTCTTAATAAATAGTTCAGGAGGAAGAGATGTCAGATGTTTACCCCCGCCCCTGCACTGCACTCGCATCATAAAACTCCTTTCAAATGGAATATTGCCCTTGCTGGAAGTGAAAGCACTTCTTAATACATTTTTCAGGATATTTGTTGAGTTTTTTATGTATTGTTATTGTGATAATAGCAAACCACTGTTGCATTTGGAGGGAGTTGTGAAATCTGTGTTTTGTTGTTTCCCCCCTTTATGTGAATGTGTGATCACTGGGAGTTTTCTCTGTCATAAAGCAGCAGTGCCAGGGAATTAATGATAGCAGGTAAATACAGTACATTATGTGGAAGAAGTGGAAATAAGGAAAGATTGAAAGAGAATAAGGGGAGAAGTTGAAACTGTGCAGTTGAAAAGTGAACAGTTGAAGAGATTGTTCCTTGCAAGTAGAGGAGATTTGATGTAATGATTAACTAATATGAGAAGCTGGCTGTGTATTAAGCAACTCATGCAGTACTGCATCTGCTTTGACATGTCTGGGATTATAGTTGAGAGCTGGAGTTTCCTGAAACTTAGAGCTGCCTCATACTTTTTGCTTTCATATAAGTAGATCTTCTGTTCTGGCTCTTCATGTGGTGGAATATCTGGTAATCTTGGCTTCTGCTGTGGTTTTTCTCTAATTTGCTTGTAATTGTTTGCAGATAGATGTTTAATAATGCAGATTTCAGTTTCAGTTACTTTTTGCAAATCAGTTACCTCGTTATTTCAAGATTTTTCTCAGGAAGCAGAGTCTATGGATAATGTTAGCAATGGGTTTCATGGTCTAAGTACTGTGCCTGATCATGGTGGTGTTTATGGATTTGCTTTTCAAACAAATTTGTATTTCATTAGTCTTCTGCTTTCTCTGTCAATTCTGTCTATTCCTCCAGTGTTTTACTGCTAAAGCAATTTAGTTTTTTAGTAGCTGCTGTAGATCTTTCATTTCATATTTTTTTTTAAGGCAAAATTTTAACAAGGTTGGTCTCTTAAAATTTAAACACCAGGAGTGACTTAAGCCTTACCTCTGGTCTTAAATTAGGGCAAAACAATGTCCAAACACGACACATTTCCCTTTTTATCTCATAGCTCTTTCATTGCAGTTGTCAAAGACAAGACTCTATTTTATTTTGCACTTTACCAGGTTAGCTAAGGAACATAGCTATCAAGTTTAACCACTTCTTGCTCATGAATTTAGGAATAAAAATTGTAGATCTCTGGAAAGTCTTACTGTTTTTTCCCTAGTGCAGAGTATTAGTACAGATGCTTTTGCTGCTTGAAGGTATGATTAAATTACAATGAGTTGCAAGCATCAGGAATGTTTGGAAAGAAACTGGAGTTCTAAATGGGAAACTGCTCTCTGCAAAACTCTTAATTCTTTATTTTAGCTACATACGTACGTCCTACAAATGCAGCCTTCAGGACTTTGTACACTTCAAGATAATGTTTACTTAGGTTATTGCAGAGTTTGAATATGTCATATTGCCAAGCTCTCGTTAAATTTATTACACTAAACAATGGTATTCAGCTTTCAATCTGATTTTTGAGAAAAATACTCAAGTAAGGACATCAGCATGGGTGAGTGTTTTGGCAGTTAAGTGATAATTCTGAAGAAGTCTGAATTTCTGGGTCATGGCCTATTAAACATTTTGTTTCTGTATTTTAAAGCCATGCAGCGTACTTCCATAATTGATTGCTGCACAGTAATATGGAGCAGAACCTCAGAAAGTCACCTTGTCCATATGTTTTCCTCAGGGTAAATGTTTGATGTGGTGATAGCAGTTGATAGAAATTATACAAAGTAATCACTGGTATAAGAGTGTTACATGATACGTAACTGTAAAGATGTCTTACATTACCAGCTTCCTTAATGAATGGAGCAGAAAACTTTGAAACAAGAGCAATATCCTCCTAGAAACCCTGTTGTCTGGTTTTTATGAATCAATTGGTTTTCTTAAATGCAACAGGGAAGTTTTTTCAAAGTCTCTGTGTCTTGTGTTAGATATTGTCATCTATGACAGCAGTAATATAAGTCTCTTCATCAGATGCTTTTGTGTTATGACACAATTTGGATATCTGAAGGTGAAGGACCATGCATGAGTAATAACTCCTCTGCGATTTTTCCATTTATTGTGCTCTGTTGTTAATATATTTTACCTTAGCACTTAAACCAGCAATATACCCACATCCTTAGGATAAGAATTTCACACAGAGTTTGAATTATTCCTTAAAATTCCTGTGTGGGCTGAAAAATTAAATAAGTGTTATTTTTTTTCAAGAAGATTGTATATAGCTAATAGGGATTTGGGGTTTTTTTTTTTTTTTTTTGGTAGGAACCTTTTCTGCTTTGTGTATATTTAGAACAGTTGCATGTCCTTTTGAGCCTGTTAATGTCCTCAACCTGTCTTGTGACACACGCCCATGCTTCAGAATTTTCTTTAAGTATGTGAAGGGCCGGCCTTCATTACAATAAATATGACATTTTTCTTCTAGTTGCCTTGAAACAATTGAGCATTTGTGCAGAATACTGGTTTTCAGGACTTAGCGTGAACTGTGGGAACAAAATTAAGTAAGAGTAGTAATTAGTAACTATGGTGACAGATGTCTCACTGTAGCAAGCAAGTCAACTATATATAAACCAAAATTACTTGTAAATTAAGACTCTTCCTCAAGATCTCTTCTTTTTAAAAATAGCCTTTTGCATCAAAACTAGTGACATTGATGTGAAAAGACATCTATTTTTATATGATGTCTACATATTTTGTGGTAAAACATTTTATCTTGAGGTTTTTGGGGGAGTGTCTTGTCATCCTGCTCCTCTTGACAGTGAATGCATTTCTAGATTATTTGCATAATCTATGGATAGCTCAGCACCCTTGAATAACTTTTACATGTTTGAACTACTTTATTCCACACCTGTTTACCACAGAAAATTTCTTCAGTAAAAGGAACAAATGTACCATGCTTATAATTGCTTCAGGTCACATCTATCAGCATAAATCTTCTACATGAGTGCATTTATTACAGAATTTTCAGGAATGAGGTATTACTGCAAAATAGAGAATGGTCAGGACTTGTTCTTCTGTGACTGGGCGTTTTTCTGCATTTTGCAATTCCAGAATGTGATTATTGGGAGGAGTTAACCTAGCTTGACAGCTGTGTAGTTACAAATGCTCAGTTCTAGAAAATAATAGTTTGTGATGTTATTTGAATGCCACCAGTCCTGCAAGAGGAGGGTGAGGGCAAATAGGTTAGTAATGGGAACCATCTTTCTGATGTTGTTTCGACTCAGATTTGTTGGTTCTAGTTGTTCGTTTGGAATTTTGTTGGGTTTTGTGTGTTTGTTCTTTTAATTAAAAACAAAAAGATACACAAAAAAAACACAGGCACAAAAAATGCCCAACCCTTAGAAATACCCTTAAGACAGGACTTGGGCACATTTTGTGCAAATTTTTGCATGAGTGCACAATTGAGAGTAAAAATTTTGTTTACTGATATTTTGTGAAAGCAAAGACTATGCAGGTCATCATAATTTCCTTCAATTGCTCCAACCTTAGACAGCTATATACAGAAAACTCCAACTTCTGAGAGAAGTACTTTAAGGCCTTAGGATATACATACATACAGTTGACAAAAGTCAGATGGTTGTAAATATAGCCTACTCTTTATGGTTATTTTGAATGATGCCAGTGCTGTGGGAGGTGTATGTGGCTTAGGAACCAGTGTCCAAAGCGTGGTCAAGTAATTTTTACATAACAACCAAATTAAGCAAACTGAAAATGATAGGCATTCTGAAAACACACTGAGTTATTCAGCTGTCCCTTGCCACAGGATAACTTTGCTGCTTTCTGTGATGGGGATGGAGCAGATAACTAGGATGATGATGGGCTCAGCTGCCTCACTGGTTTTGTCCATTACCAAGTGAGTTGAAGACATCAGTATTGAATGGTATAGTGATTGTGAAATATGTGTGGGACTATGGCTTGAAGTTGAGGATGGCAAGGAATATTATAGCAAACCTTTGGAGACAAGTGGTAGAGAGCTTCATGCTCTCATCCTTCTATTTAAATTGTGAGAACGAGGTTTTGCTTTTGTTGTAAACCCAGAGGATTTAGGTTGTGATACAGCTTGAGGCTCTATAATTTAAACTTTTAGCCCTCTTATGCCGAACTCTTCAATATTAATTACTTCATAAAAGGCAACAATGTTGCTTGAGATTTTATTTTATAATAACCCAAAACATTTAGCTTCTAAGCTCCATAGAGCTACTTTTGACAAGGAATAATTTGGAAGTATTGCATAATCTCTTTAGTACCTTGTTAATAATGTAAAAAATCCTTTTTATATCTGATACATCATTTGTGAATTTCCCTGATGTGTATTATGTAGGTAACTGAAAGTACTCAAGAGCAGTATTGAGCTATTGACTAATAGTAACCTTGAGTCCTCAGTGCTTCGTTTTCAGACCAGTAAGTTCACTTAAAACTAGCAAACGTGATGTTTAAATAGTGATTTAGGAATTAAATGCTTTTGCCTGATGTGCACAACAGGTAAGACATGGTATTAAATCTGCAAACATGCTTTCATCTTTTTCTTGTTGTGAATGATTTTAATATTCCATTATTCCATAATTTAAAATTCTGATAGGTGTAACTCTGTAGAACTCACCAGTTAAAATAAACATTGCAATGTCATATGTTGAAAGTGAAGGTCAGTGTCGAAATGTTTGCAGGTACAACACACCTGAAATGTTTGCTCTGCTTTGTTGAGGAAGGTGACATTTTGCTACCAAGACACACACTAGAGCAGCTCAAGGTTGTAAGCAAATTCAAGTTCTGAGTCATTTAAGCTATTAGTAGTTCTTGGTGCTTGACATAGTCCCACCACCTAAGGTGGTTTCTCCTCCTCCCCAGAAATCCAACCTGTCTTGCCTTCCCTGTCCTTTTCATGGAAACTCTGCTGGTTTAGCTCAGACAAAAGTTAAGCTGAATGACAGGGCTTGTAGTGAACTCTAAAGCTGTTGAACTTTCAGGACACGGTAGGCAGCAGAGAGATTAATAGTTTACAGTGCTTCAGATACATCCAGAAAAGGCTGAGCACTGTTTATTCTCATCCTCAGTTATGCTGGCACAAAATTGCTTTTACTGCCATAGTTTATTTTGCTTGACAACAGGTATGAACAGCCAGCAGGGTTGTCCTGGCAGTACAGTCAACAAAACTTCAAGGTGTAAACAGATACGGAACAACTTGGTCAGCAAAAGAACATATTCCCTGCTGTCCTCTCCCTGCTGGCCTTGCAGCTACTGACAGGTTTGGAAGGATAGCACTGAATTCTTGGGAGCAGCTGGATTTACATTAGGCATACATGTTCAGTTGAAAACTTGGTGAATATTTTTGGTCCAGTGCTACATCAAAGTTAATTATTTTTTTATGTGTGTATTTTTTAATTTGTTTTACTTGGTGTTTAAATTTTCTTTGGTGGATAGAAAGAGTGCATAAACTAATTATTTTTCACAGAAGTTACTGAAAACTACTAGGAAGTTATGCTTCTCTCTGGGGACCTCCAATATTTATGGTTCCTGAATAGTCAGCAGCCTCTCCCTCAGTCTATTCAATCTGTCTAGAAAGTTCCTTTCTTCACAGCTGGATTCACAGTGTGTACTTGCCTTAGGTAGCTAGAATTTTTTTTTTCAAAGAATTTGCTAAAAATCTCAAAAGTTAATGCACTAGTTGTATTCCTAAGTTGAAGGAGCTGGATTTCAGTAAAAGGAGCTATTAGATCCACATGTTTGAGAAATAGAAAACTAAATAGAAAAGCAATTTTGCTTACTGTACCCCACCCTTTGAATTATGCTTGCTTATGAAGACAAATACTTCCAGTTCCTTGATAGGTGGGTGGAGTTAGGCAAGTGAGAGGGAAAGGAATTTAGGTTGTGTCTAAGCAGAGCAGAATGATGAACTCAATTGGATCTGGAGGTAATTTAGCATTTGAACTTTATCTTACAGCCAAATGACTGACCTGGAAGTCAGTATGGTTTGCACAGTGTACTCTGCTTCTAGCAGAAGTATTGTTCTTAGAATGAGAAACGTGTTTGCACTTCGAAGAAGATAATTTTATCTTAAAGTTGTGTAGGAGAAAAAGCTCTCTGGCTGCAGCGTAGTAAATGCTGGCCATATTAGTTTGACACATTTTCATGTTATTCTGAAATCTTTGTGCACAATTTAAATTGTGCAAATTCAATGTACTTTGCCTCCTTGTAGAATACTCAGTGTGAAACATGTAGAGAGGCACAGTTATACTACTACTCAGCCCAATTTTGAATGGAAGTAGTACTCTAGGGCAAGTATTCCAATTTCCAGATTTTGATTTGCTTGCTGCATTTGTGTATTAGCTGTAGTACTCAGGGGATGCATTTTTAATGGCACCATTAATTGCTCAGTGTTCAATTATGTAGTTTGTAGCATTAGTAGAAGTGTCATATAACCGCAGCGATTTGTGTCTTAGCTGCTCTAAGTCTTGCTGCCCCTTTGTGGCTGTAAACGTGATAGAAATGAACCTGTTAACTTCATAGTGGCTATAGTTCAGAATTTGACTAACTAAAATATATTTCTGATTGAAACTAATGCCTCAGCCTGTATTAGAGGGCTCTAAAGCACATGGGAGTTGAGTGTACTTCTTTCACACAGGAGATGAGAGCTGAGGAAAAGAATGGAAAAGTAGGGGGTCTTAAATTGGTATTTTCTTTCTACATTAGTTGTATTGGAAGTGAAAATATACTGAATTAATAAAATGTTTTAATGATGGATTATTTTTGTCGAAGGCAACATTTTGGTACTTAATTATGAGTTCAACAGTGGAGTAAGGCTGAGGTAGGTTTCATTATATGCTCTCATCTACATCCACATTTTTAGATGTAGATGTTTTTCCTCTCTGTGGAGTGAATCTCCACATCTCTGGACAAACTGTCTCAGTTCTCCAGTAATTCTCCTCACTAATTCACAATGTACTTAATCCTGAACTGCAGTTTCAAGCTGCGTTAGATGGAGTAGCAGTAATGCACTCTTAAAATGGAAAAGGATGGCTATACTTAGCAAAGGTTATGTGAGCCTGTGTTGATCATCATTCTTGGTTTACTGCCTTACTACAGTACTGTGTTTTGTTCTACCAGTGTGCCTTACTGTAATTAAATCCAGGTGATTTAGCACACTACTTCAGTGATTTATTGCTTTTCAAGATTTTCCTGAGCCTTTCATCTTCTCTCAGGTCTTTCAGAAGCCTCTCATCCTATACCAAGACTGCATATGGCTTGGGAAACAAAACACGTCATGACTTTCTCACTTGTCAGGCTAAATAAGGAGTTCTTTTCAGCCTACTTCTTGGAAGGTGTTACAGTAGTAATCCTTAAGCAGAATGGTTTTTGTTGTTGCTTGCTTTTGTTTGTTTGGAGAAAATAGTACATTTCCTAGGCAGTTAAAACCTGTCCTTCGGGAGCATACCAATTTTGCAACTTCCTAATATCAGCTAAGATTCTTACATTGTATTTGCAGGAATATCTGAAGAAGAATTTCTGTATTTCACTCATCAGGTAATATTAGGAGTTTGTTATGGGGAGGGGAGGGAACTGTAGCGGCATCTAACTATATGAGAATAAAATGTGGAGTGTGATTTAGGAAGTTGTTGGTACTTTGAGTCATTGACCTAGAAAGCAATGGGACTTAAAGAGATTTTCATATGCCACAGGTCAGAACAGAAGAGGTACTTAGGATCAGTTTTCAAAATCAAATGGTAGCTTGAAATATGATAAATACTAAATTTGTAAAATCAGAATTTGTTGCAAATCATGAAAAGAAAAATCTGCAATTTAAAAAATCTTCCTTAATGCACTTTCCTAAGAGGTTGGACTCTACTGGATGAGTTTGAGTGTACTGATGAACTGCAAGTTTTACTTCAGGATCAAGTCTCCATCTTTCTGTGGAAGCAGAATGGTGGGATGTCTGCACTTAATAGAGTTTATTAATGGTATATAAACAATGGCAACAATCATGAGAACATAAACTACTAAGTAAGAACTGTGGGCTGGAATTTATGTCTACCTGAAAAGTAGAGTAAGTTTCCTAAATAGTTGTATGTTACCTTAAGGAAGAAGGGAAACTACCACTTCAACTGTACATAAGGGTGTAAGGATGGGGTAATTCTTTAACAGTTCTTAAAAGCTGAGTTGCTTTGAATGTGGGTGAACTGCCATCTCTGCTCTAAATTGGACAAGTTGTTAACACGAGGCACAAAGGCCTGAGACTTGGGTTTGATCTGAAGAGAGGTGTGAATGATAGAAACAAGTGTAATTGCTGCCCTTTTTCCTGGCAGTGCCAGCTTAAGCACCTTCTGATAAATTGAGTCAGTTTTCAAAACTGGTTTGCAGTAGTTGAACAAATGCCTGAGCCAATACACTTAAAGAGGTGGTGCAACTCAGCAATGAGCACCGGGGAAGGCAAAGATGTGTAGTTACTCTTAAAGCTGGCACCGCTGCAAAGTTTGTTAGTTTGCTCTGGGAAGCAGAAAGAACAAGTGGTGCTGGTTTCACAGAAGGCACTGTATTACATCATAGCTGCTGTACGGAAAGTGTTGGGAATTGGAGAACCAGCCAAGGGTACTGCATCGCTGGCAGTGTATTAAATACCAGTATGCTAATACTAAATAGTAAATAATGCTAATTAGTAAATACTAATAAATACCAATAAATTACTAATGCTAGTTAACTATACAGGTGTTCACTTTAGGGCTTGTCCTTGGGTTTTTGTTCTAAAGATAATTCTTAGTAACGATACAAAAGTGACAGAGGGATTGACCTTTGACAAAGATCATTTGAACTAGTGTTACAGCAGTAACATTTGCATTTCCTATGTGAAAAGCTCTGTGGGTTGCCAATGTGGTGTTAGGTAAAGATAAGAGAGTCCTTTTAATGGAGTCTTGAAGTCAGTCCATTTCTCCTTGGCCACTGGCTTATTAACGTGTCACTGGTACTCCTTATTTCTTTACTAGATGAAGGAAGAAGAGTATTTTCATCTTTGTTTGTTAAGTTTTACAGAGCATCACTTTTAAAAAATGTACATTATTAAATTCTGTAGGATGCAGTTTAATGGACATTGGTTCTCTAATATTAAACATAATGTGTGTGTTCTATGGCCATTTGTTTATGGGAGTCTTTATATTTTAATTTTTTTTTCCAGTTTGAATTTTGTGTCTGCAGATATTTCCAAAGCTTTATGTTGCTGATGCTCTGTTGCATGTCCTTTCACATGGTCACCCTCTTGTATTTCTTTGTGCTGTCTCAGCTGTGACCTGTCTGCAGATTCTGCAGAAGTGTGTTTACAAGGGGCAGTGATCAATGTAAAAGATGGAGCCATAAAAGGCAGGTATTATGCATAGGGAAGAAAAGGGTGGAGAAAACAAATTAGCACAAGCATGTTTGTTCCTCCTGCTTGTGACTCACTATTTCATAACAGAAGGATTTTCAAATGGAGCAGAATGCTAATGGAAACAAACAGGAAGTTTAAAAGAGTTCCCTGCACTGACATGAGAGGGTTCAGTACTTTCAGATGAGTAATTAGCTTGCTAATTTAGTTTGATTGGCTTTTAATCTTACAATTGTTATCAAAGCTATACTATATGCTCTTATTTTATGTTAATAATAAATACTTGGAGCAGAGTGGGTCTGGTTGTTGATGCAGTGAATGCAGACGTATTTTCTTGGGTCTATACACTTTTGTAATTCTCTTCTTTATGAACACAGGACTGATTATAATTTTATTGAAGATGGAAGGTGTGTATGTTAGAAAGAATAAATAAATCTTTTGTGTGCTGCTTTCCATTCTGTTAATATGTACTCCTAGCAGGACTTAACTGTGCTGGTATTCCCCTTGCTTAGTGTATTAAGTCCCATTTTTTGGGTGCAATGGTATTTAAGTTTTCAGGACAAGCATGTTAGAGGCACATCTGCTTGCTGTAATTTTCAAGTGTGAGATCTGAAGAGTATTAGTGCTGGTCTCTTGTTCCCTTTTTAAACCCACAGTTTCCCTTGTAACTATGATTTTCATCAATATATCATATTTTTGAGAAGTGTGATAATAGAGGCAAATGAAAGCATGGGAAATTTTGCATGGAATTCTGAAAAAAAAGTTGGCTGCTTTAAGGGGAAAAACATGGGAGTGTAACCATTTCTGTGGAAGCAACATTGCTTCCCTAGCCTTATGTCTGCTTTGGTACTTCGTGACAGGAAGCCAGGGATTTCTGCCTTCCCACCAGGTTCCTGTAAGAATGATTGTCATCTTGAATGACTGAAAGTGACTCATTTCAGTAGTTACACCTGGCTGGTTAGTAACATTCCAGTCCCCTTTTTCATCCCTCTTTCAGGTTTGATCAGGTCGTAGACAGTGGCTCTAGTCTTCTGCCAGGTGACTCAATTATAGCCTCTTCTCAGATGCACCAGTTTTGACTTGAAGTCTTGTGTCATAAGCAGCTTCAGATTCGGTAATTCCACAAATGGATATTTACAAAGGTACTTGATGATGTGGCAATCTTGAGATTAACTTAATAATGTGAACTAGTATCACTGAAAGGTGAATGCATCCTGATTTTTTTTTCTTCTAATTGCACCATGATCTTGTATTACAATTCCTAAATTCTGTCTTCTGCCAAAATTTTTCCTTGTTCTCTCTCTGTTATTCTTTCCTACAACATGTTTCTGTCATGGAACACTGGTACTCTAAATGTATGAATTTTTGCATGTTGGCCAACATAAGTATAAATTCTTAAATGTGTGACAAAAGGTGGTGTTGCTAACAGCATCTGGTCCTTTCCATGTAGGCAAGAGGTTAAGTACAGTTTTTAGCAATTATTTTCTTAGTGTTTGTGCTAGAATTCAATCATATGGTAACTAAAAATAAAGGACAAATATTTCTTGCTAATCTGAAAATGTTGCATCCTGATGAGGGCATTCAGAGTTTGATACACTTGTAACTTGACCTCTCAATGTAGAAAATGACTTTTTTTTAGCAAATACAACTTAATGGAGCTTATGTTTAATCATACTTGTTTTGTTTTTTCCAGATACATTATTATTGGTTTTTGGTTTTGTTTTTTTTTTACAGTTCTATCTTCAAGACACTAAAAGTAGTAATGGTACCTTCATTAATAGTCAGAGACTGAGTAGAGGATCTGAGGAAAGCCCACCATGTGAAATTATGTCAGGTGACATCATCCAGTTTGGTGTAGATGTGACGGAGAACACGCGGAAAGGTAAGGGTATGGATCTCTTTTTTTTTTTTTTTTTTTTAAGTAAATTTTTTTAAAACATTGTATTACAGTGTGATAATCAAGAGTAAGAAGTGTTCTTTTTGTAAGAAAAAAGTTTGGATATTTTGTTGTTGTTTTTCCTTTTTGTTGGTGAGTCCTATGACCAGACAGTAAACTGGATCAGGACACTGATCTGGTTGTAAACAGAGACTTTATTCCTTTCTTCTTATCCTAGCTAGATTTAACTAGGTTGCTTCCACAGCCCACATTCTGTAGATGTGTGGGTGCCAATGCATATAGTGAAAATGCAGATCCAAAAAAGGAGGCTCAGCAGTGACCATGTGTTTAGCTATTGCATCGCTTAAGTTGACTTACAGCTATTTTGAAATTGCAGCATAGGCGTGTAGTGCTGCGTTTTGTTTGGTGGGGTTTTTTTTGTTTTGATTTAGTTTTGTTAATTTGTTTTTTTGATTGTTTTGTTTTAATTAGTTTATTAACTGCTTTTCTTTAAAGCCTATGAACCCTGAAATTTCAGCTAATAATGTGGCAGAAATATGAAACTGGTACCCAGCATAAGCTTGAAACAGGCTCACTTAATTCTTATTGAGATACTTACTTGGTGACTTACTGATTGTGGTTTCTGCCAGTACTTTAAAATGAGGACAGAACAATGTTGCGAGCTGAACAACAAAGTGATGAGATTTTTGTTTGATTTGGTTTTTTTGCTCTTCTCTTCCCAGTATGTGTGTTCAGGAGATCTTGTATTTGGTAATAGCTATATATCTATGTTTAAAAATGCAGCCTCAGTCCCTTCTCATTTGCATTTATGTACAGTGTTTCAAAAGCTTTTTTCCTCTTTGAAGACTGGTGTGCATGTGAATTACTGGGTTGTAATCAATATTGTCAAGACATTTTAAAGCTATCTAGTAGGTCGTACTTTGTGCAAGTATGAAACTTCTGCCCATGTTCTGGAGAAGCCCAGTTCAGTGACACAGATTTGTCAATAAAATGTCAGCAATGCCATCACTGCTCTTTCTGTTTACTGTTCTGATCTTCATAGAGCTTAACCTTAAAGAGAGTTATATTAGGAAAGAATGGAGTGGAAGAATAAACTAAATTTAAATGCTTAATGTAAAATTATTAACCTCTACCAACACTTCTGAAACCACATGCCCTCAAACCAGCCTGTAGTACAACAGTATAATTTTAAAAGGGATTTAAGTGAACAAAACAAAAGATGTGGCCTGCTGCTTCTGTTACCCTTGAATTCTGTCCATTTGTAGCAAGGTAGACTATAGTTCAAGAAGTCTGAAGTATGAGAGGAAGATTAATGAATGTTAAAGAAAACACTGTTAAGCAATGGTGATGGTCAAGTATTCTGTAACGGAGAGCTTCTGGAGTTGTAATATTTTTGAGTGATTCATTTTAGTGAAGGTTCCATCACATTGTTTAACTTTTCTCAAAAATGAAGTCTCAGAGATTTAAGTCCCAGATGTCTAGTTGGAATTGTCTGTTAGTTACTTAAAATGTTGCTTCACATTAAGTGTTTGCAAGTATTTATGAGCACTAGCATAAACGTGGAATAAATGAAAAATGTATATTTAGATCTAAAGTAATTTTACTTTTTGGTTGGATTATGAATTGGACTTCACTTGCTTTTATCAGCAAGTATTTGCAAGTAGGTTATGTGGAAGTTTGCGGAAAATTCATTGTAAGCAAGTTCTTGTCAGGAATTTGTACCAGTAGTAGTTTTTTTCCAAGGGGTTTTGTATTAGTTTTACAGAACATGATCCCAGCCACCTGGCACTTGTGTAATGAGTGATCAGGTTTTGCAGCTTTCCTTTTACTCTTTCACTTTGAACATTAAGAGCTGTACTCATGTTACTCATTAATGTGTTGAGATAGCTAATGAGGAAGAGCCTACAAATTTGCTTTCCTACCTCTCTGTGCTCCCCCAAGCAATGAACAAAGATTGTATCATACTGCTGGGGCATGAAGCACCTGCCTCACAGTTCAAGTGTTTACCCATGAATGCAACTGGAATGCATATAAACAGATGTTTTGCACCAGCAGATTTCAGGGATCTTAGATGTTACTGTTAACTTAAGCTAGTAATGGAACAGATGTAAAAGTAGATTTTGAATTAGTGATTTCCTTTAAAACCATTTTGCATTCTGATATTACATAATGTCTTACTTGCGCAAGACATTTCAGCATTTTTCTGTGTAATTAGAAGGTAATGACAAGATAGGCAGAGTTTACCTGCCTATGTAAATTCTGAATTGTGTAAATATTGCTAGAATACATTCCTTTTTATTGTTCAGGCTGGGTCTTGGTAAGTAATTTCCTTGCAAATACGATCTTGATTTGGTTCATTAGAACTTGCAAATAAGATCTTGATTTGGTTCATTAAAATGGTGGTATGTTTAGTACGTGAATTTTTTTCAGGATATCTTACAGCAGCAGTGATTGCTCTGCTTTCTGCTGGTGAGCTCCAGTCATTAACAAGGCCACAAGGAAATGTTTCCAAACCTCCTACTTCCTTATTTGTCTACTTGTTGCATTGCTAACAAGCACACAGGCTCACTGATTTCCCTCTCCTTCATGCAGTGCTTGTCTATTAATCATCTTATTCTGCTTTTCTCTGTGCTCCTGCGGTGTGGGTGCTTTTAGCACTTCTGAAATTTCCCGGTCAGTAACAGACTGCTCCTCAAGTCAGTTGGTGGTGACCTGCTGGTGTGGAGAGCAGAGCATCAGGCTCAAATAGGGTCTAATAATGCCAGATTATTTTGTTCAAATACATTTCATGCACGCTTCCTCCACCCAAGTTTGAACTTCTCACTTTAATCCAACTTTTCTCTGGTGTGGTGTTTGAAAAAGCCTGTGCAGATGGGGAGACCCAGCTCGTGCTTTGCTCAGATAGCTGGAACTCCCAAAGAGCAGCAAGAGGTGGTTTCTTGGTGGTATTTTGATTGTTGCCTTTACTACTGTTGTCACACAAATAAGTGAAAAAGAAAGTGAGTTTCACTCACATTGTCTCTATGAAGCAAAGATTTTGAGCGTTTTTAGGCTCCTTTGCGGCTTAAACCCTCAATCAGGGCTCAGGGCAGCTCTCGGTGAAGGTTTAGTGTCCTGTGGTGAGGTGCACGGCAGTTGCCCCTTCCAGAATGGGGCAGCAACACGTTTGTGTCCGAGGTCTGGCGCAGCAGCAGCTCAGGATGCGGGTTCGTGCAGCGGGCGGGGAGCGGCAGCAGGTCGGGCCCGGGGTCCTGCTCGCTGGCGCTGCCCCGCCTTCACTGGTGGCCTGGGGCGCCCTCTGGCGGCGCAACCGACCGCTGCCGCCCGAGCTCCGCTAGTGCCGCCGCCGTGCCGAGTTCTCCGCGCCCGTAGGTGAGTGTGTGGCAGGGGCCTGGGGCGGGCGGGAGCACAGTTTAGCCAGAGGAGCGTTTTCTCAGTCACTTTTGGCGACCAGAGGCTGATTCACCGCTTTATTCCTCAAAAGGAATAATTCAGGATGCAAGTGCAGCAGTTAGTGGTGCCTTGTCCTGTCTTCTTTGGATTCATGTTTCATGTGCTGTTTTCCCATGCCCCATGGCTTTTGCATTATTCTTCCAATTATAAAATACTGACTGCTGAAGGATAGGGTGTGGAGTATGTCTTAAAAATTATTTTCCGAACCTATCTCAGAATGTTTAGTATGTTTTCACAATCAGTCTTCTTTTATCCTATTATCTAGTATATGTTTTACAAAAATAAAGCTTGTGAAGCTTTTAGGAAATCTATTTTAGTCTGAGCATTGATGGAAGAACTTCAGAATTATATAACTTTACAGCAGGTCTACCTGCCATGACCCAAGGGTAAAGCTGGTGGTGTTTAATTTCAAATACCTCAGCACTTTTATTTTTGAAATCAATGATTTCTTCTTTGTGGCTTAAAGGAAAGATTGTTCATTATGAAAGCTATGTGAGTATTACATGCTACAGCTGGTATTGATTTTTTTTTTTTTTTTAAATAAACTTTTATGCATGAACAGATTTATGAATTTTGGGGACCTAAGATTTTAAAGCCAGAAAAAAGACCTCCAAACCCCATAGGTTAGTCTATTTTGAGAATGAAGTCACGGCTGTTCCTCTCTGGCATATAAGTATAATGCTTTTCCAGGTCAGTTTGAAAAAACAAGGTGCTGTAGCCAGGAGAATAGTTCTCCAAAGCATTAGCTTTTAGCACTGAATAAAGGTGAAGAACAACTGTGTTTAGTCGGATGATTTCTGCTGTATTTTTAGATTGTATTCAAAGACCTATCTCATTTCCCTGGAGTACTTCCCATGTCCTAAAACACCCATTGCCTTTTTTTTCAAAGCCAGATTAACAGTTTTGCTGATATTAATAACCAGGAAAGTAGAGCAGCTATTTGTATGTTGGTATGAGGACTTGAGGGGTAATGGTAGGTGATAGATCACCATATACATATCTGTACGTAGCTTACAGTAATATTTTGCAAACAACATCTATTTTACTTTTAATGTAGTCGGAAGGAATTTTTACTTCCCAATGTGTAGAGCTAGACAAGAAAGCAAACAAATAAACAAAACCCCCAACCAAACCAGATGTAATTTCATTGTTTGTCATGTCACTGTAAATGTTACCATTGTAAATGTTTTGGGAAATACAGTGCATAGATGCTGAACTTAATGTAAGAGTCGAATATTGGGGGTTTTTTCCTTCTGTTTCTTAGGATCTTTCTTGATTTCAAAGAAACTTGAATTTGGCCATGGAAAAGCAAGCTTTCTCCTTCTAAAATGAGTAACCACTTGTCTAGCGATCAGTACTTAAGTGCAGAAAAAATAGAGCTGTACCGTTTTGAGCAGTACCCTGCTCATAGTGTTTGAGAGGCTCTGGGTTCCCTTTTTGATCCTTGTGTTTTGTAGTGATTCTGGGAGTTACACCCTCCTTCCCCTCCCTCCCCTCATTGAATTCATCCAGACTAGACTCATCTGGCTGGAAGTTAAGGTATGAAGCTTTGTATTTACAGCTTAGCACAATATACAAGCAGATATTTGCAATATATTACAGATATTTGCAGCTGTATACAGAAATATACAAGTTAAAAGTAATACACAAACACAATACCCCTCCCAGAAACCAGAGTGCCCAGGAGGGGCTCCCAACCACTCTTCCACCTTATTTCCACGCCCCTCTCTTATCCCAGAACCTGCCTTATGTGCAAGGTGAGTTGGAAGGATCAGCAGGGGCGGTTAGAAGCAGAATGATTAGTTAGGTTGCACAAATCTGGCTAGAAGCAGTTAATACAGCAGAAACCAGGGAGAAACACAGACTCAAGACTGCCTATTCTATGTTTATTTTCATATGTTGCAGCAAACTTATGAGTGAAGTAGACACCACCATTGTTTTCACAGCCTGTGATCTAATTTTTCTCATTAAAATATTGGCCTCAAAGCAGCACATGTTTGTAAATAACAAGTGCTTGGCAAGTTCCGAATGAATGTCTGGCAACACAACCATGTTGCTTTTTAAGTCTCTTCTAGATGCTTATAAGAATCCTGTCAAAATGGTAGCTTATTAATTTTCTTTATACTTCTACATTCTTGTTAGTACAGGTAAGATGCGTTCCTTTCCTCTCATGATCAAAATATGCAGTTAACTTTTGAAATTGCTTCAGTAAAGACTACTTGCAGATATTGCTGCATGTGCAAGAACTGGAACTAGAAGTACTTTGCAGCCAGGACCAAGTACACAACCTCTTAAGGTCTCTAATGATAAAGTTTCCTGTCTCTGGAGAAGGCAGACCCAGGCACTGCTTCTTGAAGGCATGAATACCTCTTCTTGTTTACCAGCCTCAGAGTTTCTTAGGATAGCTTGCTTGGTTACAGTAACGTTAACCATTGAATTTATAATCAAATAGTAATGAATGATGATGAGCTAGTGTTTGTTTCTTTTCAGTTACCCACGGATGTATAGTCTCCACAATCAAACTGTTTCTTCCAGATGGAATGGAAGCTCGATTACGATCAGAGTAAGAATAAGTATCTGTTCATGTTTGGCAAAATTAAACTATCTAATGAGGATTTGAGGGATGTTATGTTTAACGTCACCATAGGAACAGTTTATTTTCCTGTGATCATGGGAAGTAAGTAACAGAACATGATTCTTCTGCAGGCATTGAGAAAGAAATCTCATGTACTTGTCACTTCTAGAGATTAAGACGGCTATAAAAGAATAAAAATGTTCTGTACAAGAATAAAGTTCTTATCAAGTTGACCTTTGCTGACTGGCAGTGGTTTAGTGTACTGGAATGGGTATTACAAACAGAGGAATACAGGAAATAAGCAAGTGAGTGAATTATTCCCTTTATTTTTATCTGGGATTATTATTTTTGCTCTTCTTAAATGCACATAGGCTCTACAGAAGTTAATGTTGTCTCTGTGTGTGTACACATAACACTGTACTCTTCAGATAAGTAATAGAGTAACATGTCCCTATGGTGCAGTTGCTTGGTGTCACAAAGAAAATTTTGCCTGACTTGAGGCAATGTGTTGGATGAAACAGTATTTGGAAACTCATAGGAATGTTGAAAGGGTTTTTTGTGCTTAGATACACATCTTGAATAAAACTTCAAAGAGTAGTACATTTGATTACAGTACCTGAGTGCCAATTACATACGATTACATTATTTTAATAATCTTTTATTGTATGTTTTGGACAGATTATTTGAATGTTTTTGTTATCATTAGCATTGAGAAATATTTGCCTGAAGCCTAAGGTGTATTTGCTTCTGGGAAGACTTAAAATAAATTAGTATGGGAATTTCTCCATGTGACTGCATTTCTTAGTAAGACATAGAAGAAATGTATATTGTTAAATTTTTTGTTCTGATGAAATTACGTAACATTTGCTGTAGTGAAAGCATATAAAATTCTGTAAGCTACCACCTACTGTTTTGTTCAACTTCTTTGAATTTGTGAGAGTAGTATATCCACTGTCTTTCCATATCGATTGTTTTGTGCATGTAAATTGGTTTAAATCTTAAATGAGTTTTACAAGAATTGAATACTGTGCAACTACTGAATTAAAAGTTAGCAAAGAGATTTTTTTAGAGTAGACCTTGCATTTGTGATTTGAAAGTACTTCTATAACTCTGAAAATGTCACTTAAGATAGTGTTAGCTGGGTTTCCATGTTAGCTCTTCATTTTCATCTGGAAAAAAACTTTTAAAAGACCAAGTATTATGATTCAATGCACATCTGGATTTTTCTGTGCTTGATGTTCACTTTTAATTGTTTTTTTTCCTAGTGTTATCCATGCTCCATTACCAAGTCCTGTTGACAAGGTAAATCAGTAATTTGCGGGTTTTATCAGCTGTGTGCTGCTTTCTGACTTGTTACAAAAGAAGAGGAAAGGTCATGTCCAGATATATGTAGATGTTTTCCACAGCCTATTTTAACCTTCTTGAATATTTTGAGTGACGTTTAAGGCAGAGCAGATAATGCAGTATTGTGGTGTATATTGTAAAGTATCTCGGTGTCATACAGTGTGGCACCTGAAACATGGCCTTGGGAGAAAAAAAGACGATAGTTCCATTTCTTTGGTTAAATTACAGATTGACTAGCAGCACTTCAGTGCTGCATAATGTGATGCTTGTGGAACCTGAGTGTGGCTCACGATTTGGTGTTTGGATGAGGTCTGTTGTCATTGTATCCTGTTTTTCATGGAGGACATGCTGTGCCTCACAGATGGGAAAGTGCTCTGGCATGTTCTAGAAGACACCAGACCTCTTTGCTCCCCTTGTATAGCCAGAGTTGCTCACTGCAGAGTCAGTCAGTAGCGTTTCATCTGGTCTTTAAGCTCAGTTTTGACATTGTAGGGGACTTGCAGAAAAGCCGTTAATAGACAAACTCTCAAGAGAAGGGATCAGGGGTTCATTGTCTCTCTAACCAATAAAAAGGATTAGTGTAAGTAGGTTTGAATCAGAGTTGCAAATGGCAGATGTGAAAAACAAAGTTCAGAGAAACTAAGGAAACTTATTTTTTAACTCATCAGCCTGAGAAGTTTGGAGACTTTGCATTTAAACTATCAAAATAGCATTTGTAGCTTGGGCAGAAATTCTGAGGATGGACTGCAAGTGTATAGCTGTGTGAAAAAAAAAGCTTTAGAATCTCCAAGAATTAGTAAATAAATAAAATTATAGAAAAAGCCTCACAAAACAATTCCAGCTCTTCTTTCCACCAAGAGTTTCGGTTACAATTAAAAGTCATACACTCCCCGAATATGAAATAGGTACTTGCAAAGCAGTATGAGGATGACAATGGCTAATAGGGCAACAGTGAATGTGTGATGATGGCATGGAACTCTGGCATATGAGAGACTTCATTATTCATTTTGGAAGCCTCTGATTTCTGTTTGTCCTCAAGCTGAATGGCTTCACCTTTGTACAGGTTGTGGGATTTTTTTTGTCAGTTTAATCCCAATTGAATCAAAAGCCTTAAACCTTGTGTTGGTAGTTCAAGGATTTGTAATGACATTCTTAACCTAGTGGGACCTCAGTCAAGATTCCTGGAGTTCCGTGCTAAAGAGTAGAAAGTGACAGAACAGTAAATGATTGAAAATGCCACTGTTGGATAATCTTCAGTTTACCTTCATGACTAGATTTAAATGATTAACTTTGCATTGAGTTGAATGAAAAATCCAAACCCATTTTGATTCTGAAATTTTTATTTTTCAGGTTGCTGCTAACACTCCCAGTATGTATTCTCAGGAATTGTTTCAGCTTTCACAGTATCTGCAGGTGGGTTTTCTCTTCACAGTGTTTTTTTTTTGTTAGATACTTAATCTTTGTTCAAAACAGAAATCTTAGGATCTCTGTCTTTGTTTGACTTGCACTTTGTAAATTGGAACATAAAAAACTTCTGCCTTTTCTGTAGTGAAATAATGCAAAGTGTTTGTAAGTGGACATAGTATAGTTCTATGCAGACTGTTGGGGCTTTGCCTGAGCAGTATAAATAATCACTTTTTTAAAAAGAAATGTGCAGGCTGCCTGTTTCTTTATAAGAAGTTCCTTGAATGCTATATACCTGCTTTGCTTGGTCTTTCTGCTCTCCTTCCTCCCTGTCCTCAGTTTTCTTTTCCTCACTGTACTTCTGTCATCCATTGCAGTGGATGTCATAGAACAAAAGAAAAGCAAAACAAGATGCCATTTCATGTGTCAAAAGTTAGTTCGTTTCTGTGAATATAATCTAGTGGTGTGAATACTTCTGCCCATCTATCTGTTGGGAAGTGTGAAGGAGTAGGACAGTGCAGGCTGGCAGCTATTCTTCCTCACTGGCATCTCCACCTTTTCTGTGCTTGCTCAGTTTAATAAGTGTGAATTAATTAATAATTTCCCCATAAGATGATGTGTCACAAAAGGGTCAGACTGCAAAATGGCAATGCATTAATGTGTATGCCAATGGATATAAATAAACTCCTTAGAAAGAATCATAAAATGAACTTTCTGGAAAACAGTCTTACTGGTAAATTATCAAGGTTTAATTTATGTATAGTTCCACTGATTAAACTTTGCCTGTTTGTGTTTGGTAGTGAGAGTCCATGGTGAGGTTTCTGAGACAGACACTAACTTTCTATCTACTTACTGACATAGCAGGAAGCAGCTCAGGCAGATGCTCTTTGTTGGGAGGCCAAATACATACTTGCTCACCAATCTGTTCATCCTATGTCCTGGAATTGTTAATGAGGATGCTTTTCTATCTTACTGTCATAAAACAAAAGTGAACAAAAAGAGTATTTCTTGCTTGACTTTTTTTTATTTCTGTGACCTGATTTTATGATGAGCAGCTCATTGCATGGGAGCTGCCAAGCTGCCTTTTGGGTTTTAGTTTTATTACTCGAATAATTGATAGAAGTCAAAGTCTTTTTGAGTCCTGGGAAGAACAACTTGTTGCAATGCATCTTCAGCATGTGCAACATACGCATGAAGAATTAAGCTTTTCCTGAGTCTAAATAAGATAACATTTTCTAATTAAAATATCCAGATAAATGGACAGAAAAATTCAGATCCAGATAATCCAGATGGAGAAAACGGGGTGAGCTTGTTGTTGTTTGGAATATGCAACAATGTTTGCTACTCACACTGCCTTTTTTTGGTTGTATTTTGGTATTTTTTGTTTTGCTTCTGTTTTACTGAAAGTTCTAGCTGAATTGGTATTCTGCTTTTTTCATAGGAAGCCTTACATCGGGAACAAATGTTGGAGCAGAAGCTGGCAACCCTTCAACGACTACTTGCTGTCACACAGGAAGCTTCAGATACTAGTTGGCAGGTATCTGCAGGCATCCTTTTCTTTAAGGGCTGAAATATGCAGTGGCATATAAATTTTAGCTATTAATTTACAAATAATGAGGGAGGAAAAATACCAGGAAAAAAAAAAAGCTTATGGCAAGTCTCTTAAATTGCATTAAAGGTAATGTTTAATAAATTTTGTGGGTGTGTACCAGTTTGAAGTATCTAGTAGTAGTCTTTAAAGCACAACTCTACTGGTACTATATAAAGCACCTAATTAATACTAAGGTGATGCTTCTTTTCTGCTAGGCTTTAATAGATGAAGACAGGCTGCTATCAAGATTAGAGGTTATGGGAAATCAGTTACAGGCATGTTCAAAGGTAAGTAGTTCACTTACAGCTGAATGCTACAGATACTGAAAGACAGCGTTTTCTAAGTGGTTTTGTGGTTCTTGAGGATGTGATTTAAGAGTGAACTTTGTAGAGTAGGGATAACAGTTGCACTTGATAATTCTGAGTGTCTTTTTGAAACAGAATGATTCTGTGAAATCAGCTACTTGTGGGAAAGCAATTGAAACAAACTTTGTGAAATGAACCTCTACAATTTTGATCATGGAAGAGCATGGAAACTGTAGAGCTCTTCTGTGTTTAATGCAATTATTTTAAATCTGGATAAATAGCTATTTCTTGGCATTTTTTTAGCCCTTCTTTTGCATATATATATATATAAATATGTATATAATAAAATGCAGGAAAGGAATTTCTGTCATCAGCGAGAAGGTGATGACATGAACCATTCTGTTCTGTTTCCTATGGATGATTCATTCCAAGTAGGGATGTGAAAAGAATACGTTATTACTGTGTGGCCTGATGTATTCAGAGTAACAAGTATGCCCTGTCTTGACTGTCACTTAGACCACCTTCAGCCTACCTTTAAATTTGTGTTTTCAATTCATCTCAGCTACATACTTTTTAGGAACTTTTTTTGCAGGTCCTGTGTGAGTCTTTTAGATGTCACCTCATAGGTTTCTAGTTTGTCAGGCTGTAGGTTTCCTAGGCTTGACATTGTCTTAGCAGTGTCCAAAAAATCCCTCATTGTTTTCCTGTGATCAAAGCTGATTGTTGAATATGTGCTGTCATAGATACACTGCAAAAAACAACTGGTTTACACCCAGCTGTGTCTTTCTTCACTGGTATGACCATAATATTTTCCTATCTATCAGAAATTACTAAACATTTTGGAGTAGAACAGGCCTTATCAATAAAATACTGATCTGCATTCTATTTTTGTATCTGAATTATCTTACACAGAATCAAACAGAAGACAGTATACGAAAAGAGCTTATAGCATTACAAGAAGACAAACACAATTATGAAACAACAGCCAAAGAGTCCTTGAGGCGGGTCCTTCAGGAGAAAATTGAAGTGGTCAGAAAATTGTCTGAAGTGGAGGTATTTAATTTTCATACCTGATGTTCTGGAAATGCTGAAATGGTTATAATTGCTGTTACTGGTTTATTGCCTGTAGTATGTCACAATACTTTAAGTGCAGAAAACACCTTCTGACTTGATGGGAGGTAGAGAATACCATCTTTCTTTGCTTCTGCTTCTGTGCATGACCTTGGCTTTTGCTTTGTGTTATTAAAATTACTTCTGTCACATTACAGGCCTTTTGTTGTATTTTCCCCTCTCCCCTGTCCATCTAAGAAGGGGAATTATAGAGCAGCATTGGGGGCGGGGGGGGCATTTGGCCCCCAGTCAGGGCCAAATCACCACATCACATAATCTGTTCTTTTTGTAAGTATCAACCTTACTAAAATCTGTATAGGTTCTGTTTTTGCCAGAACATAATCTGTTTGTTTATCCTTAACGATTAGGAACAAAGAGTTAGATCTGATTAGTTATGTGTTTTGTTTTAAAAAATAGATGGGCTTCTGTGTTAGGTAGATTAATAATCTCTTATTTATTTCACAATAATTCTGTTTTACAGCGGAGTTTAAGTAATACAGAAGATGAATGTACTCACCTGAAAGAAATGAATGAGCGGACTCAGGAAGAATTAAGAGAATTAGCTAATAAGTACAATGGAGCTGTAAATGAAATTAAAGATCTGTCTGACAAGCTAAAGGTAATGGCAAAACTCCATCTGCCTTATGACGGTAGTACTATAATGCATGGTACAAATAAGGAAAAAAAAATTATAATGAAGCAATCAAAATTTAATAAACTTCTTAAACAGCAGGTTAGTGAAAGAAAGATGCATATCATCCTTTACATTTTTTCATTTACAATTAATGTACTTGAAACTGTCATGAGTTAAGTAAATTTCTAAGAAGGTTCCCTTTTTGTTCACTTCCAGAGTTAATGTGTTCTTGGTGTAGCAATATATTTTAATATAAAATGTATGGTAGGAAATTTTATATTAATCTGTTTTTAAATAGACATGTAATGTTTAACCTAAATATCTTACAGTTAATAGGAATTAAAACTTCAGTTAGGAGTAAATCTGCATTTCATGTTGCCTCTGCATGCAGTTACAAATGTAACTGGACTACCATCTAGTCATAGGTGGTAGTCCAGGGGCAAGGACTGTGTTATCAAATTTGTTATTAATCTAAGCATGTAAGTGTATTAATACTTAAAGATCTTTGATGCTTGAGAACAAAATTATATGAGAAAACCTCTTTCCGAAGGCTCTCCAATCTAGATAAATAGCTGTGGAAGGTAGTAGTTTTAGTAGACCTGAAACAGTTCTACTTGTTTTAGATAAATACTGAAATTTGAATTTAGGTTCCAAGATGCTGATCTAGAATTCAGAGAGTATTTTTTTTCCAAATTAAAATGCTAAATTGCCAGTCTTAATGCAATTGGTTTGCTAATTATGAGCATGATGATAATGCATATACACAGAAGGATCAATATTGAAAATCATTACAGAGTTTTGAGAGAGGAGAGTCTTTGAGATATAATGAAATCAAGCAAGATGTGGCTTTCAGTCAAGTTGATCTGTGCTATGTTCATTCAGTTCAGGAAGGCTCTTGGGTTTTGATTGAAGTGCAATGCTGGGAGACTTGGGGTCTTTCTTAGTCCTTAGACTCTTGTACTGTTCATGTAATGTCTGCGTTCCTCATATGAAAAGTTAGTTAAGATTTTTAAAAAATTCTTTCTCTGTTATTGTGCTTGAAATGAATTTAATAGAGAAATAACAGTATAAACTCTTGTATCAATTCTGTTTTCTTTATCAGATTAGCAGAATTATTTACGTATATTTAGTTACTAAAAAAAAAACCCCAAAAACAAAACCAAAGAGGCCTGTTCCTTAGCTTGTTAATTCTGATTTGTTGCATGATTCATTTAATTGTTTTTGAACAGGTAGCAGAAGGAAGACAAGAAGAAATCCAACAGAAAGGACTGACAGAGAAAAAGGAGTTGCAGCATAAAATAGATGAAATGGAAGAGAGAGAGCAAGAGCTTCAAGCAAAAATAGAAGCCTTGCAGGCTGATAATGACTTCACCAATGAGCGCCTAACTGCTTTACAAGGTTAGTCACTAATGGGGAAGAAACTTTGATTATTTGTTTTTCTTTTTATCTGTGAAATACCTTTTTCTTGGACTTCTGTTTACAGTACGGTTAGAACACCTTCAAGAGAAAACTCTTAAAGAACACAACAGCTTAGGTAGGTGTGATCAGTTTCTTGTTTCAAGCTGGTTTCCAGATTTTCTATTCAGTTACTATTTTTATAATAATCTTGTCGTCTACGTGTCTGGCAAAGAGTAATGTCCAGCGTTTACTGCAGCAGTACAGTCTTCTTGGTATCACCTACCAACCACGACAGAACTGAATGCCAGTAGAGGGCACTGCGATTGTGACTGTTCAGACTTTCCCGTCATTGCGCGGTTTAGCGCTCTCTTTGTGTCCTCTCAACTGCATGATTTCGCAGGTTTTTGCACACACACGTGCATGTATATATGGATTTCAAATATTTATATATGTAATGGATGGTGATTTTTGAATGATAGTAACCTCTCGCTTGTTTGAACAAACAGTAAAGTGATCTTTACTGCAGGAAAACACATTACATTGTGCATTTTGTTTGATTAGGTACTTAGGAGGAGGTAGAGTGACTGCCCTGATGCATTTCACAATGCTGTATTTATAAAGAAATTAAACCCCAAACATTTTGCTTGGTTCCAGAAATAATACCCTTTCTTAATCCTAGGCATACAAGTTGATGACTTCATACCTAAAATTAATGGGAGCACAGAGAAAGGTAGTGTATCTTCAGGCTACCTTTTGTCTTATGACTGATGTTTGAAGTTGAACAAAACCAATATGTTCTTTAAAGTTTTATGTGGAATAGTATTCTCTTCAAAAAATGGAACTAAATTTGTCTCCTTCTCTGACCAACACTTTTTGCTTGGGTTTTCAGTTTTGTTGTTTTAAAGTTCTGTAAAATGGAACAAACCAACCTGGACTTCTTGGGGTTTTGCTCATTTCTGATGGGCTCTCACTGGAAATAGTAGGAGTCTACTGAATGATGTCAGGCTTGTGATGCAAGAAAGTGGAAAACTCATTGACTCTTCCCCTCTCAATTGTTGTTCTTTACTACACAGATATACACCATTTTTCTAATAAATTTGGTATGGTGAGTCAAGTCAGCAAATTTTTTTTTTCCCCCCCTCAACTCTGAAGTATAAAAATGTGTGAGTTTGTGAAATGGATAAATAGCAAAAGCTTTTTAAAACTCAGGAGTGTCTTTCAAGCCAGAATGAATACAGATTGAACTGACTGATGATTTTTTTTTTTAAGACCCATTAGTTAAATCTGTTTAAAATTACCCATGTAAAAGGGTTTACAATAAAATTGTCTTGATTCTATGCTCTAATTCTTTTTTTTTTTAAATAAGTATAAATGAAGAGCTTCTTAACTAGGGAGATTTAATAGCAAAACTAAGTTAATCATGGCATCACCTCACATCTAATTTCTATATGGGGCAGGAGGAAAGGTCTTTTAAACACTAAGAGAAACTGTACAAAACCCTCACCTTAATTTAAGTACTAGTTATCCCTTAATGTCTTAGGCACTTAGTGTGGTGAGTGCCAAGATGAGCAAGCAGCAGACTTCAAGTCTGTTTCTAGTTCTCTGTACTGCCATGCTTCATTTTCCAGTAGATTGATCCATCCTGCTGATGCTTAATTTTAGGTTGGTAATATTCTTAATGTTTGATAGAATCATGTAGAAATAAATTTGCTTTTAATTTTTCTTTTAAATCTTCCACCTCACAAAATAACTTCATTAAAAAGCAAAACTGGATTGCTACATATTGATTGTGATTCTTTGTTCTATTTATGTAAGCCACAAAAAGACTTTGAAAGACTTTAGAAAAACATCCAGTGCTGTGAACAGAAGTATCCTAGAGATAAATTAAAACATTTAGTGAAAACTTCCAAGCTTTGAGTATAAATGTGTATTGCTTTATAAAGAAATAGTTGATAACATCACACTAAATATGTTTTTTCTTTAAAATCCACTGTTGAAATAGTGATGGTAGGAATCTCTCATTAGATTTTTAATATTGCTACCTTTTATCAATATGGATCTAAAAATTGGTTAATATATTTCAAAGTTGAATGATGATGTGATTACATGAAGTATTGTACCACTTCTAGTCACTTCTGTGTTAAAGCTGAAGCAGCAATCTGGATTTTTACTTATTTTGGGTTGCACAAGAGTCTAAATGTAGCCTGCATAGCTGCGGGGAAATAGATTCCTCCATTCTGTAAGTAACAATAGAACTTGTGCTTAAACCTGGGAGTTTTAGGAAGCTCTTGGCCAATTAATTTTTCTATATGAACATAGATAACATAGAACTGCTCATTCAAGTTGTCCCTCTGTGTGTTTATACACTGTCACCTTGCTGTCGTGCGTCCACCATGTATTTTATTAATTCTCTATTTTATTGTACTTTTCCATTTTTTTCTTGTACCACATTGTTCTACATCTCTGCTATCCTGGCTCCATCCACATTTCTCTGGTGTTTCACAGCTTGCTAGCCTGTGTTCTCCATGGCAGTCTGTGCCTTTCTTTATCTTCTTGTCCTTCAGGCCTTGGATAACAACAGATGGGCAGTAATTTTCTCTGCCAGGTCTTGGATTTTGTTCTCTTTAAAGCAGCAGGAGGCAGTTACTATGGCTTCTTTTGCTGAATAGTCTTGCATTATTTTAGAAAAGCTAAGAACTTGGGGTTTATAATGTGGATTCAGTAACTTTGGTAAGAAGAGATTGTAGGTATGGTTTATAACGCAGATCCAGTACCTTTGGTAGGAAGAGGCTGTAGGTATTCTCCATGAGCAAAAGACTTCACAATTAAAGATGGAAGCCAGAAATTATTTTTGTGTGTACTAAGCAACCTTAAAGGCATATAGGAAGTTTCCTCTATTTGCATGTAAAGGTATACTTACCTTTTCCCTGGCTCCTCTTGTTAGAGGAAAATGATAATACTATGTAAGCAGTATGTTTTTTAAGACTCCTTTTGTGTGTCTCTTAAAATTTGAGGTCAAGTCCTTAAGGCATATTTATAGGCATAATATGTAATATGTAGTAGTTGCAAGAATGAAGATTTTTGCCTTTTTTTTTTTTTTTCTGTGACTGTCCATAACTAAGAGCAGTACTCCAAGTAGAGGAGCTAAGAACTCAGATTATAGTCTCTCTAGAGTCCTTTTATAACAAAGTGTATTAAGATGGTAATGGTTAGGCATTCATTTTCTGGCACTGCATATTGGAAATTCTGGTGCAGAAGAATTAACTTGCTTAGACATGATGCCACTGATAAAGGCTGTGTTGAACTGAGTTATTTCGTTAATTGGTGTGTGTCTCATAGTTGGATCACACTTGGCTTTCATATTTCAGTTTTCCAAGCCATAAATTACATGAAGAAAGATAAATTTGTCAACAGTCACTTTGAGGATGATGTAAAGGGGGGGAAAAAAAAAAAAAAAAGTTCAAATGTGGAAAAGAAATATTGTGCCATCTTTAAGAAGCCCTGTCCTTGTGGACTAGGAAAAAGAAGATTACATTTTAGAGTAACATTGAAATATTGTGACGCTTAGTATTACATATTGGATTTTAACAGCTTAGCTTCGGGTAGCAGAAATTAATTGAACTATTTTGTTAAAATATAATACATTTTGCTGGCTTGTGTACTAAAAAGCAGCCTTCTCAAATTGTGAGGTTCTTGAGGTCAGATGATGTTTTGAGATTCTTCTGAAAGGAAATATTAGCACCTTTTCACTTGAAGAGATCCCAATGGATTTGGGAACCGAGTAAGGCGACATTGGACTTCAGGAAAACCTGAGAGTCGAGCTGAGAGTTTTAGGATCTCTACTGCCCTTCAAAATTAGTTGTCTCTGTTTTTTAAAGCAGAATATCACTGTGCAAAGGGAGATCTTTAACAGCACTTAAAATAAATTATCTTAATTTCAAGAGTGCGTTTGATATAAGAATTGACATGAAGACTAACGAAAAAGTTACTAAATGCCCTTTAAGCTAATAAAGAAACCATGGTTATTAGTAGTGGTTAAATGCTTCTTATTCTTTGATTTTTGGATTTTCATTATCCATGTCTGATTATGAACTAACCAACTGCAGGAACTGAAGGCAGCATTGCTATAGAGTTACATGTTTCAGTCATTTTATCAGCTTATGTTTTCTAAACTTATTGTGACTTAGGAATCACATATTTGTATTGCATTTTTGGCAAAAAGATTGAAGTTGTTGAAGGAAGTTTAGTGGAAGTCATTTGAAATCACCTAACCTGAAAGAGCAATACAGCAAATGCCAAATGCAGAATATTTGGACTTCTGATTATTGTTTCTTACTAAATTGTGTTGAGAAAGGGTTGCTTTTGCTTTGTTTGTTCTTCCTTTAAAACAAAACCAAAAACTTCTGTTGTGGCAAGGAGCTTTTATTATAATTAGCAGCTGCTATTAGAGGGTGGGATTTTAAGTACTCTTTGAAAATGCTGTTGAAGTACTTCTGATGAGTTGAAAAGTGTAATCTATTTCTAGTATCACTGAGACATCTTTTCAATTTTGTCTGTGTTTACATACAAACTCAGATTTCAGAACTTGACTGTAACTGCACAAGTATTGTTAATACCCTTCAAATTTTTTGTTGCATCGATTTGAAAATGATAAGAAGATGTGAACTTAAGTGTTTCTTTCTTTACTAGAGCACTTTCTTACAAAGAGTGGAGGGGACTGCACTTTTATTCATCAGTTCATAGAATGTCAGAGTGAGTACAAGAGTGTTCATCACATTTGCTTTAAAAACAAGAAAAAAAAAAACCAGAAAAGGTGGATGAAAACCAGAACTTGTCACTACTGTTTAATATTTCTGTATTAGCATAAATTTTCTAAGCACAGAATTGAGGCATTGTGATACCAGGAGATGCCAGTAGTAGTAAGAATATCTGTGCTCTTGCAAATCCATGGTCATATTGTTTAGCTTGTCTAGAAGAGAAGCTTCTGACTTGTGCTGGTACTGTGGGAAAAGTGTATATTTACATAGTTCTGGGAATAAAGCACTTAAATGGGGAAAGCACAAGCAGGGAATTAAGGAAAACCAGCTTCATTCAAGAAAGTGGATTGTGTAAGAGAGCACTAGGAAGGAAATTGGGTGATTAAACAATTCAATATTTTGCACAAAATGTTACCACAGAGATATTAGGCAATTAAATGTGTTTAGCAGTTAAGAGCATCTAGACCTCTTAAGATACTAAACCTAGAGGTTTTTGGTAGGGAAGAAATCAAGAGGACACTAAAATCTGAGTTGCAGTGCAGTTGGAATGCTTAACTTGGGTAAAATCCAGCTTTGATGGATTTTTTAAGGCAGAATATGGCAAACCTGTCATGATCTACAACAGTTTTAGAAATCTTGCTCTGAATAGTGTGGGAAGTCTGTTAATTTCTGATCATTACATGCAGCTCACTTGTTGCTCATTTCAGAACTTTGTTTTTAGTGCCTGATGGTGAAAACCAGTGACGCTGAAAGCAAAAAGTGATGGTGCTTCTTTCTGATTAGTACATGATATGAATTTTCACCAAAATCAGTCACGATGTCTAGAGAAAAGAGATTTGGTGCCTTGCTAACTTCTTTCTTTCACTCCAGTATAACTTGTCTTTGTGTCCTTAATTTTTCATACTTTTGTAATTTTTGCATTTATGATTTTAAATGCAAGTCAAATTTTTTTGGTAAGTTTTTTACTTATTTTCTTTATCCATCCAAAAGGGGGTAGCTTTTGAATGGATTGAATGGCTCTTTTGAATTTGTCCATAAATTTCTGACCTGCTGGTAGCAAGTAAAGTTCAAGCTGCTTAGTGTCAGTTTTTTCAGATGATGTGAATGTTGTGTGTCGAGGGCTAGGTTTCATTTTATTTGTCTTCAAAACTGGTCTCCTTCAAGTCTAATTTGATTTTAGAAAAATTTATTGGAGCTATCTTAAGTAGTCACTGTAACACTAGCAGATCTCAACTATCGTATTACACATAATGATAGGCAATGTAAATCTGAAAGGGAGTTCTTAAATTGTAAAGATAAGAAATGCCTTAAAATGTAAAAGAAAGCTTCAAAAGCATCATCAAAAAAGTAGCTTAGACTGTTCTCAAAGGAGAACTGAAAGGTTAACTTCAAAGTAGATTGCTTCAGTAAAAAAAAAAACAACAGTATTAGTTATTATGTGTATCAGTAGCTCTTTGCTTTCTCTTAAGTAGTGACTGGATAGCATGACAGATAGCTTTAATTGCTGGCACAAATAATGTTTATGATCATTGATCTAATTTGTATTTTTGCTAGCCAAAAATGTCTATCTTTATTCAGGGCTAATGTGGATTAATTAATATGAAATCAGTCTATAAAGTTTTTTGACATAGTAAGTGAAAAGATGCGGAGAACTTAAAATTTTTTTTTTAAAGGAGGTTTTAGAGATATAGGTACACCTGCTTTTGTTTTCTTATTGTTGCCTGGATTCTGCCATTTTCAGTGACTTGGTAGCAATGCTAAATAGATTCAGAGGCATTGATTTCCAATTTTCTCTTCATTATCTAAATATACACAGGTATGATGGAATAAACTATGTTTTATTGGCTTTGAAATACACTAATGCTAGCACTCTTAAAACAAGAGTGCTTGCTTGTGTTGTGTAAGTTGAGAGAGATGTCAGCCACCAAGCAAAAAAACACTGTCTGCGCAAGCTGTGGGTCAATGGGTAAGAAGACTTCTGTGTTACTGATTAAGTTCTTTGCTGAAGAACTATTGTCAAGGAGAAAGCTTTTGTACACGTACACATGTACACATTTATAATGAACGTTGGAAAGCAGTAAGCCATCAAAAGAGTGGAAGAGAGAAAAATGTAAGTCTGCAGATTTTGTTAGTTAGGAATTGAGAATTCTTAAAAGGATAAAGAGCTGCTGCAAAGGCTTAAGTTTGGAAAAACCTCTGGGTCGAGAAGACTACTTTCTTTGTTTTGTACTAGACTTGTTCCGGTTTTAACAGTAGCTAAATTGTGAGAACTCCAAGATCCATCATTTCATAATGATGAGTTTTCTTCTGTAAATAGATTATGGAAGCCTATTTTAAGCTAACGGTACAGCACAGATGAGGTGTTACCCCTTCAGATCAAGCAATTTATAGCTACTCAGAGTGTATGGTTTTTGCATTCAGCTAATTTTTTTCAGACATACGGGCAGGATTCCTCAGCTTGTTTCTTGCTGCCTCCTTTCCTACCTCCCTTCCACCCTCAGCTGATTCCTGGAGTAATCCCATTTGGAGGCTTTGTTCTAGTTTTTTTAATTTTATTTTTTTGTTAAAAGGAAGAGAGTGTATAATAGCACTCAGTAATTCTTCACTTGTGGCTGCAGTAACTTGATTCCCTCCAGTGCCTTCCTTGATCTAGGCACAGTGACTGTCTCCAGCTCTGATGAACTCGAAACTGTTCTGTACTTGGATGATGAGTAATCTCCTACGATTGCTTGAGACTTGAAAATCCAGTGCTGTTTACTGTACTTCTGAAGTGGTATTTGCAAAATGTTACAGGAATACAAAATACTTGCAGAGAAAAGTAGGTGGAGGAAATACCTCTTTTAGATTGATTTGTCTGGCTATGGGAGAAGAAAGGGGACAGAATAAGCTATTAGTCATGCAAAATGCTCTTCAGACCTTAGAGGATTTGTGGTTGAAGCTTGTTGTCTGTCTAGGGCTGAAAAAGATCTGTCTGCAAATCTTGTCCTGCCTCTGCCCTTACTTCGTTCTGGAGTGGTCATGGTTCCCAGCAACATGCTATGAGAGCAGTACAAATACTTCTAATCTTCAGAGCTACTTGAAGCTGGAAATGCTAATTAATTTTAAGTAAAATTTTGAAAAACAGTCAGTCATTTGCCTCCTGAACTCTCCTGTATATGCTGTTCATTCGGGCTTCTGTGTCTTGGTTATCCATCAGTATAGCACATGAGGTAGCCAACAAGCTCAGGACCCTGACTGATTGTCAGGGCTGCAGCAGGGAGAGCATAGAGTGGAAGCAGAGGCTGTTTAAAGCCTGGGGTTTCAGTGGGTGGTAACAACTTTCACCATTGTCTAAATGGTGTAGGAACTGATGATGTGGTCTGTAAAATATGTGACCCTTGATAATTTTGTGTGTTGGCATCTCTGGCCAGTTCCTAAAGAATTTGAAATAATGAAACCTCTGTAAAAGGTCTGATTTCCGGTTCAGTAGTTCTTTTAGTGTCTTTGATTAATCCAAACCTGTTCTTCCCTTTGTCTGACTGCTTGTCTTCGTGTGCTAGCTGGAGTTAGGATGAAGTTAGCAATCTAGTCTCAAATTCTGTGTTTTAGGCTTTCGTGCACCTGACACACATGAACAGACTTCCTTGTCAGTGCTTTATGTAAACTTAACTGTTGTAAACCTTGAGCGATGCATGAGAAATGTTCTGCAAGATTCTGTGGATTTCTGACAGTTCAAGCTAAGAAATGCTATTTCTGTGTACCTTTCATAGGCACTGCTAAAGCGGTTGTGATGTGGAGGTGGACTCAGTTGCTGTTATTCTGTGGAACGTTTCTAGCTTTCTGCTGTATTGAGTGGATATCTATTTCAGGCAACCACCCTCATATTTAATTTTTTTTTATAACTTCAGAATTTTTTTTTTGTTTTTCCTAGTTAGATTTTTTTTTTTATTTCATGAAACTTAATTTTCCTAGCTTCTGAATATTGGACTGAAGCATTAATAAATTGCAGAAGAAATAATTGTGCGCTTTGTCACAAAATTCTAGTAGGCTTGTATGTTCTGTTTCATTATTCCATGCCATAATAAAGTTTTTGTTCAGTGCTGAGTAGGAAGTAATATTATCAGCTTTTAATTTGGTCATGGAATGTAGTCTACGTAGATGTGTGCAGGGAAAAGCTTTCTTAATTCCAGCTTGGAAAGTAACACTTATTTTGTTTGGCAGACAAGATCATAGATGAAGGACATCTAACCAAAGTGGAAGAAACAAAGCTTTTGAAAGGTTAGACTTCTGGATTTTTATAACTGTTTTTGAAGCATGTCTTTTATGTTACTTCAGTGCATGCTCTGTCTTTAACATAGCTGTTTCCATTTTGTTGAATACTCACCAAAAAAAAAAAAAATCAATGAAGAGAATGTATATTGGTTACTGAACTCTGCTCCAAATACTATTGTAGGGTAAAAAGGTTTAAAGGAAACAGTTTTTTAAGATCAACTGCATGAAATACTAGTCTGATTTGCCCGAATGAATGTGATTAACATGAATGTGCATTTTTTTTTAAGTGTGTGCTTTAAAGAAACCTAAGACACAGTAACTGTTGTAAATCAAATTGCAATTTAACTGCCTGCGTAAGTTTCAAACAGGTTTTGGTTTCATTATAGGACTAAATAGAATTATATTTGATCTCATTTGAACTTCTCAATAAAGGTGTATTTTGACTCCTTTTCAAACTTACACACACATATCTTTAACCTCTTAAATGTGCCTTTGCTGAGTAAAATGTGTCTGTGCATCTCTAAATCTTCAATGCATAAAGCAAGTGAAAAAATAGACAAGGAGCTAGTTAGAAGAGATTTCACTTGTTAAGGAGCAGTTATCCTTATCTTGCAGTAGAACAATCAGGAATGCTGCAAATTGTGTAGCTTACTATTTCCTATGTATCTAATAATGTAGGATTGTTTGGACTCCAGGCTGACTCCACTTCTGTAGCTTTTTATTAGTGTCTAGACATACTAACTCCTTTATGTATGCTTTGTCCGTCTGGAAAGTGTTATGTTGAATAAATGTTGGCTTGTTAAAAGTTCTGGTATTCTAAAGACTTTACAGTTTATCTTCTCTTACCTTAATGTATGAATTTGCACCTTTAAGTTGTTTCTGTACATGAATAACCTATAGACAACATGCCATATTTGGCAAAAGAATGCATACAATAACTGTAACGTAACACTTGCATGCCAGTTAGCCTGCAAAGCAGTGAGCTATTTTTAGTGTCTGTTAATATATTCTAACTCATCGAGTAAGTATGGTGTCAACACATTTCAATATACTTCATCATTTTGGCTATATTTATTCAGCTCAGTTTTATTATGGAAAATAGCAACAACTGCTGTGAAATAATATAGTACAGGAAAGAGGTTTGTGCTTATGACTCTGGTTCCAGAATAGGAAGTAGGTTTCTACATAATTTCTCTTTTTGACTTCTGCTTTTTCAGTTGTAGACAGTGATGCATCTTCTGGTGCCTAATCTTGTTCCTTTTTTCAGAGGGAGGAGGATAGAAGGGGAAGAAGCTGGTGTACCCGAGAGCGGGTGGGTGGGGAGTATTGAGAGGGAGGTGGGGGAGAGAGAATTAATTAAGCAGTTGGAACATGCACTGTTCCTCCCATTTTGCACAGAGCAAGAAAGCTGTGTTTCCATGTATGACCAGATATGGTAAAGGTAGCTGGAGACACACGCTGCTCAGCTCAGTGCTTCTGGATTGGCCACTAGTATGAACGACATGGGTGAGGCTTTGGGGATATACTTTTCTTAATACTTTAAAAAGATAATATATTGCTTGGTTTGTTGATTTTTGCAGTTTTAATGAGAGTCTTGTGGGCTTGATTCTGTATGATACATGTAAAATGCTTTGTATGCTAATATCTTTAGTTAGAACTTTAAAAATAGGAAAATGTCCTTTGAGTTTTAGCAAAGAAACACTTCCAAACATGTTTTTAACTACTCCATTCATAAGCTTTGAAGTCTGGTGAACGCATGGAAGATATCTTTGAAATAGCTCCCAGGTCCAAACCATTAATGTGTTTGAAAGGTACAGATGATTTCCCTTTCTTCAACCCCAGTGATTTCAGTCACTGGAGGATAGGAAGAGTCTGGCTCTTCATCAGCATATTTGTTTTGTGCATGTCACTTTCTGTTCTGTGTGCAAGTGGATGTTATTCTGGCAGAGAGAAATAGAAAACCTTTCATGTTAGGTTCAAGAAAAAGGTTGTTTTTTGTGATGTGGGGGTGTGTTTTTTAATTATTATTATTAACTTGTCTGTGTTTTACAATCTTGCTCATTTCCCTGTGTAGGTCCACAGGTTGTCTTTAGTTTCCACTTCCTTCCTGGGGGGCTTTTAGTTCTCTTTGTTCTCTTGTTGTTTGAAAAATGCAGTGCACACAAGCTTTCTCATTTGCTTTCTGTTTGCTTTTTGCATATTTGCTAACCTGTGTTGCTCTAACACACCTGATTTATTTGTTACTCCACGGTTTCTTGCATCCTCATACTTGTTTGCATCTATGGCATCTACGTGAAGAAATTTTTTGTTCACTGTGCTTTTTTGCATGTGCGATAGAATCGAAGTCGGTACACTGGGAACATTGCAGTGATGCATTTTTAGATTTTACTGTATATCTTTCTGGCTGAAACTTGAGCCTCAGAGGAAACCCCTACTAATCAGTGGGCGGTGATGGTGCAGTGAAAGCCAAAAAAAAAGGCTTCATTATGTGTAACCTTAGCTGCACATCAGTGACGTGGTTGTTCACTGACAGAGCTCCTGCTTTTGCCCACATTCAGAAATGGTGTGGCTTTTGATAATGGACCTGTCACAACTCAACTGGAATGATTATTTTAAAAATAAAATTATTTTTTAAATTACAGTCTCAAAGTATTTAAACTGAGTCAGGTGTAATTCTGTGTGGGAAAACCATGTGCTAGTGTGATAAGTCCTCTTGCCTTTTGAAAATGTCTGGCCTTCATTAAAAATCTATTTGGTGTGAAAACTCGGGGGGGGGTTGGGGGGGAGGGAAGGCAACAAACCCCCAAAAAACCCTGACAACAACAACAAAAATCCCCAACCAAACACAGAAGAAAAACCCAAACAAAACAAATTCAAAATAAGTAAAAAAAAGGGAAAACCCAACCGAAGAAAACCCCCACCCAACCCCCAAAACCAAATGTATGGTTTCACTAGGCTGCATGTAATATGGTGAATTGTGCCTGAACAGGTATTTCATGAAGCTGGTTTTGGTGGAAAGGGTAGGCTGCCCCCTTAGAATTTTCAGTTCAAGTCATATTTCATCAGCATTAGTGTATTAATGGATGTTATGATGACAGTTTACTGCTTTATAACACACTTCTTTTTTAGCAGTATTGTATGTGCAAGACCTGTTGCTATAATTTTATTTGTCCAAAATACCGAAGCACAGTTCTGTTGTTCACGGCAGTTTCTTTCTGACTCATTACAGTATCTGCATTGTTCTAGTTTTCTTTTCTTATTTGTTCCCTGATTGAATCAGCTTTTGCACAGAGTTCCAGCTGGCAAGAATACAGCTTGAATAAAAGTTCAAGCTGTGCGTGAGGCAGTCGAATCCCGTATTTGATGCTTGGCTAGATAAATGCTTTCAGTGATGCTGTATCCATTTTAGCCCAGATTTATGAAGAAATAAGCAGCCACCAGTCTAAGTGTTTCTTCAATCAAGTTGTGTTCTATTAATATTTATCAGTAGTTAAATAAATAGACGGATGAAAGAAATCATGGACAAGAGGCTGAACAAAGCGTTTACTGATGGCAGTTGATTTTCCTTCTCTCTTATAGAGAATCAAGCAAGAGTCAAAGAATCTGATTTGTCAGACACTCTTAGTCCAAGCAAGGAAAAAAGCAGTGACGACACTACAGGTAAGTGTTGGACTGAGATTCCTGTAATTTGGATCAAATCACTTGATAGTGAGCATTTTCTGTGAGTGGAAGGAGGTGTGTACTATGCAGAGCCAGATACAAGCCAAGAGCAATGTTGTCTATTTCATTACTTCATAATTAGCTGTTTTAAAGTGAGAACAATGTCAAAGCTTCTCTTCACTTAAGAACACTTATAAGAAAACTGTCTGCAGTCTGTCTGCTGTCTGAAAGATGTGGGGGTTTGTTTTCTAGATGCTCAAATGGATGACCAAGATCTAAATGAACCTATTGCTAAAGTAGCTCTTCTAAAAGGTAAGCAAATTTATTTTTGCAACTTTAGATGTGTGGATGTGTATATCTATATCTTTTTGCCTACCTGTTTATTGTCAAATATGTCCTGAAATTAAAATCTTCTGGTTTTGGTAGTATGTAAAAGTTGCATTTAGGTATCGATAATGATTCTTTTGGGCGATGTGATATAAAAGCATACTTCTGAGTCTCAGTGTGGAAATAATCTGTGCTTAATGATAGCTTCTGCACCCACCAACACTACCCTAGGAATGTACATGATGTAACTGCAAGTGAAATTGAGAAATAGTTTCAGCATACACTGAAGTTAGATCTGGTAGCTGTGAGAGGAGTCTTCAGTCACTGAGACGTGTTAAGCTTTGCCATATTTTACTTGGATATTTTTCTGAGAAATCATGAATGCTTCTGTTAGTTTGCACCTGATGGCTTTAAATGATTTTTTTTTTTTCTGGCTAACAATCAAAATTTGAATTTTATGTTGTAACTACTTCGAATACCTACTGAGCTTTAGCTTTGAGTTTTATAGCTACAAAATTATTCTTTTCAGTGCTTTTTACACCAAAGACATGTACTTAAAGCTTGATTAGTAAGCTACATATTGATAAGCTGAAAAGTTTTGTGGAATATTGATTATCTGTTAGATTTAGTGTACTGAAGATAAATTCTGTGCTTTATGTGCATTTAGACATTTGATAAGATCCATAAGTGGATAATTACACTGGGATCACACATAAAAATAATGTGACAAAAGACAATGTGTTCAGAAAGACAAGGAAACAACAATGAAATTTATGAGCCCTGCAAAAGAGCATTGCTTCTGTAATTTTCACACTTCTCTAGTGTTATGACAGGACTTCAAAAAACTGCCTATGTTACGTATGTTTCCAAACAACAAAACTGAAACTGAGTTTGAGACTTTCCAGTGGATAGTAGTTCAGCAGAACAGTATAAAAAAGAGTATTTGAGATTGTTCCATCTGGTTTTTGCTCTAATGTCTGCAATTAATAACAAGTATATTCAGTGACTTCCTATGTCTAGAACCTAGAATCTGGTAATGTTGTTCACAGTGATTATGGTGGTCTTATTTTTTTAATAAATATGGGGTTGGCAGAAAGTCCTATGTGAGAAAAAGTTTTAGTTGTCAAATGTGATGGTCATTAAGTATCAGAACTTTTGAAGTTCAGAATAGGATACACATGACAGAGTTTGTTTCTTGTGAGTGCTGACACATGCAAAGAATTCACAGCCATAATAACCCTTTGTATGTAGACACTTCAGTAGAGAAGCCAAATTAATGTAATTCTAATTCTTAGTTTTAAGATAGCCACCTGAAGTCTACTCTTAATTGGTCAGATTTATTACTTATCTTCTGCAGACATATTAAAAGCAGGCTGTGAGACCCCCTCAGGCTGAACACCACTGATTCCTGAATTCTGCTTATATGCAATTGAAGTCTTCTAAGTCTGTTAGAAAGGTTCATTAACCCAAGAGCATGGCAAGGCTGCTGTAAGCATGCTGATTCCTGGATTAGAAGAGTCCTGTGTCATGACAAAGGTCGGGTGTAGTTACACCATCCCTATCCAGGTTATATTAAACAGGCAGAGAGAGTTAATTGAACTCTTAAAGGGCTAATACCAAGTTTTCTGTAGTAACATAAAAACAGTCTTTTGCTAATGTGAATATTTTTATTGCTTCAGCTGTCTTTACTCAGTTGAAGATTTAAACCATAACCATCAGTGTACTTACAAGTGAATAAGTAGAAAAAAACCTCCATTTGCATAGACCACTTTGCTAGCGAATTGCTTGTTGTTGTTAACTAAAAGAATTGGGGTAACTCTTTCTCTTGAGGCTATTTATGGGCATTCCTACTTTGCTCTCATGAAACCATTAAAAAAATACCTGCACAATGAATCATTTGCCCTTGTGACTTTTATAAAGGCCCTATAAACTGCATTTTGTTTGAGGTTTTGTCAGTGAGGTAATTCATGTGCCTGACTTTGCCCTAAAAAGGATCTCATTTGCCACAAAAAGATTTCTGAGTAGATTTGTTATGCAGTCATATAATTGAGGAGGAGTGAGAACATTTCTGATCTGGCAGTTGTTTGGAATGCTGAAATGGCTGCTGAAAAAGACAACGTTCCTCTTTGTTTAACTGTTGGAATTTGCAAAACAAATAAATGGAAGAAGAAAATGATAGGACTTAACTGCTGTGTATTTTCTGTAAATTTTGAGCACATTTTAAGATTTTTTTTTTCTACAAGTTAGAAGGGGAAGGGGGAAAGCAGTCACAGATTAGAAGTACACTTTTTTTCTCATGAGGAAAACTAATTTATTAGCCATTAATGACATTTTCCTGGACACTTCTATTTAGACAGGGTGTTTGTTGCTACTTACTGCAAAATTAGGAACAGGTAAATGTTAAACAGATGCAAAGAAGCAATAAATGTCATTGTAAAGTTAGTAATAGTGTTCTCATCAGCTTCTTTATTTCACAGTAACTAGAAGAGCAATCCATGGCATCCTAATAAAAAGAGGCTTCCCCTGAGTCTTTGCTTAATAGTGATACTTTACATAAGAAATGTGAAAATCAGCAATTGTTTTGTGTTGCAGTAGTCAGATACTTCATTTTAGATGCATGACACAGTTTATGTGGATCTTACGAAGCAAAAGGCTTGGCATTTTAAAAATAGTCATCTGAATAACCTGAGAAATCTGTAAAATTTGGGATGTGAACTACTTCTAGAGAAATACCAGCCAGCTCATGAAGTTACTTCCACAGGCCAGGCATGTGCAGATACAGCATCAATGAAGACCACAGTTTATATGTGGGTCTAGATCACTTCTATCTCTGAAACAAAAGCATGAAGGCAAACCTATAAGCTGAGCTCTGTTAAGATATTAATGTTTGTAAATAGTAATTTGACCTGAGCTTCGTTTTGGTTTTATTGATATTTTATAGATCTTAAAATTGCAGAATACTCTTTCTCACTCACATTCTTCAGTGATTGGGAAGTGATCCTTATTTTGCAAATTAGAACCGTGGTGTCTTGAGCCAAATTGAAGGAGAAGACATTTTGGTGTATTTTGGGAATGATGTGTACAGATGATGGTTTTTTAACAGTTCAAAGTCTACAAGTAGAGTTGACATTAAGGGAAACCTCCATGTGTGCTTTAATTGAGTATGTTTCCTATAACATTAATTTATTCTAGCTCAATTTGTAATGAGAGTTTTCAAACTGTTGTATTTAAAGTTTTCTGTGTTTGGCACCTTGATGTAATCAATGATAGAGTCCTTAAGACTTCTCTGAAAGGAAGTCTTCAGTATTCAATGCTGAATATGTATGGAAATTGCTCAAATAATTTTTCTAATCGTAGACTTTAGAAACTGATTCTCAAATCAGGTTTTTGTGATGTGAATTTGATTCTGTAGCTGACTAATTCTGAGCGTGATTATATTTTAGTACTTTGATTATTTATGAATAGAGAAATTCTACTGAATAAGGCCTTTTTCCAAAACTGGAGCGTATCACAAATTATTCTCTTAGGACTAAGATTAAACAAGTTTTAAGTTTGGTTAAGACTGAAAAGCCATTATTTTCTTGTGCTTATGTTTCTGAGTTTTTTGAAGCATGACAGATATATGTAAATTCTCCTATTGCATTTGAGCAGAATTGTGCCTTTGTTAAAATGATTTTTTTGTCTCATAAGTTGAGTTCCTCATCTCCTTTGAAGCAGTCTTATCTTTTATGATGTGTGCTTTCATTGATTGGAAAACACTGTCCCCAAGAAAGTTCATTTAGGGTGTCCATTATTGGATTTGGGACATTGATTCTTCTCCAGCTGTGATTTGAACATAATTTGTCAACTTCCTGATCCGTTTCTTCTGAACAGTCTCATTAAGGAGTGTGGGAAGTCTTAATTGCCCCAAATCTTATCCATGAAAGGCGAAGAACAAAAAACATCCAGTAAAGAGAAACTTGGATTTGGAACTCTAATAAACTATAAAAGAAAGCATTTGGATGAAATATGTAGTCCTCTCTGTTCTTTCTGCTCTCATAATTTTGTTCAGAACGTGTAAAAGCACTTGTGTGCCCTCAGCTCTACTCGATCCCACCAATTAATTATTGTGAAAACAGGAAAAACAGCCTCTTTTCTCAGGAGGATACAATGTACATACATTAACATGATTTGATAAGCAATTTTTTAAACGAAGAAAACAGTATTTAGAGTTGGTGATATGCAGTCAAATATAAGTGTCAAAAATATAATGATGATTTAAACAATTGCCTTTTTTTTTTCTTACTACTTGAAAGGTCTGGGCAACCAAAGTAACTTCCCTTTGGGGGATTTTATTCTAAGTACTGTGCCTTTATCTTAAATCCATATGGTCTACCGTGGTTGAGGTTTATTAACCACTTAGCTGTTATCTGCCTTTTGGTTCTTCCTCTCCTGTGATGTCCAGCTGGACTTTTTACACTCATTTCCCTCCTTTGCCTTTCTGACCTACCAGACTTTACAAGAAGTTTTAGTCCTCTGCTTATAGGGTTTGGTAATGCTGTTTGTGACTACTGACAGATCTGTTTCTGCACAGGCACTACATAAGGAAAACTTAGTGAATGAGAGTTTCCTGGATCCAGTTCCTGGCATTGCAAATGCCTGTAGGCAAGAGCGTTGGCTTCCTCCTCTTTACTGCATCTAGTTTCCAGTGTGTGCACGTTAGAGGACACTGATATTTCTTACATACTTCTTTATGCAACAGCAAATAATTCCTTACAGGCCTGAGAAGTATTTAATATGCATTTTAGCTAGTACAAAACTTTGTTGGGAAAAGCAAGTGTTGTTCTTTTGGGTTTGAGTAACAGGTGTAGAGATCTCATTGTCTTAAAGTATACCTAATATGTTAAGATAGTGGGGAAAATAAGAGCAAAATGTAGCTTAATATTCAATAGGAAACTGAATGAAATAAGGAGAGCAGGCTTTGCTCCAGTTTGTGTTTTTAATTTTGATTTAGAATATTTCCCTGCTCTTTTTCCTTTCCTTGTAGTTACGTTCCATAGAGGGAGGGGGAAGCCAACTCTTGCGCAGTAGCAAACCTGTTCATAGCAACTCTTTGCTTAATCTCCTGCAGCTGACTGGTATTAGCCAGGCTCAGGACAGGCTGGGGCTGTGTATTTGCTGCTATGCTGCCTGCTAGGGCTGGTACGTGCTGTTAGGAGCAGAGCTGGGGGGGTGGGCTTGGGATATGGGATACAAGGTCATTGCTGACAAGTGTGTGCTAGGAGAGAGGGTTAGGGTAGCTTCCTTTTAAAAACAGACAAGTTGTAAACAAAGTCAAGGATTGTTTTATGCTTCCTTCACTGTTGTCAATGCAGTTATCTTTGCCAATCTATATGGTGTTTTAAAAAAGTCCTTAATTCTTGTTTGCCTTTTTTAATTTTTTGTTTGATACTGCATGCTATATGTAATGAATATTTTAAAGTTTCTCTATGCTTTCTTACTTTTAAAAGAGTATTAATAATGTCTTCTAATATTTACCTAATCCAGTTTTGAGTTTACTTTAACTAACTTAAGATGATTTGAATTAGAAAATCACCAGTCATCACGTCAGTGTAAATTAAACTGTTGTACCAATTTATGGTTTAAAGAAAATGTTCTTTTATCAGATGAATTCCAGGGTGCACAGTCAGAGACTGAGGCTAAACAAGAAATTCAGCAGCTGCACAAGGAGCTGATTGAAGCCCAAGAGCTAGCTAGGACAAGTAAACAGAAATGCTTTGAACTTCAAGGTGAGACCTGGATCAACTTGGTTGTGTAGCCTATCCATTCAAATTGTATTGATCAGGTAGTCTTAAAAGGTTCAGTTTTTCAGTTGTCTGATAATTTTGTTTTGTAGTATTCACATATGCATAGAATGTTAGAAACACTTTGTTTTTCTACACTCTGTGTACCGTCCAATGAGCTCTGTCCTTTGGTTTGAGATAGACTAGCAAATACATACTCGAACTCCACAGGCTTAATTTTTTATGTATTCTTCTCTGTTTCAGTCAGATAATGCACATAATTTATTGCATCCATCATAGTTCTTTGTTTAAACAATCTTATCAGGTATGTAGTTGTGTCATTATCCTCGGTAAAACCGTGGATTGTTTCTGACAGGAGATAGTATAGTCCAGTTTAACTGCATATTGTTCACTATTCTTTATGGGGTATATTTACAGCTGCTTTTTTTCTCTTCCCACACCAGTTTGCATTTAGCACACGTGGAGTTTTTGGATCAGGCAACAGATTATATTAATTTCCAATTAATTATAATACTACCACAATAATGGAATGGTGTCTTAATATTAACATTTTATTAAACTACTTACACAGTTACTAGCTCTGTGGACTTACTGAAGTAATAAGATTGTTTTAATCTTTTCAGTTAAGGGGAAGTTGTGACTAAAATTAATTGCCCAGCTAAAATACTTCTTACTAACAAACTTCTGGACACATTTTCACTTTAATTTATAGCTCTATTGGAAGAAGAGAGAAAAGCTTATCGAGCTCAAGTTGAAGAATCTAACAAGCAAATAAATGTTCTACAAGGTAGGAATTTTTTTTTTTTGCCCCATACTTCCTGGAAAATATGTTGCTTTGGGTGTTTAAAGACATCATAAACACTAATTAAGGAAAGTGTTAATAAAGTGTGTGTTTTAAATCTGATTTCTTTTACCATATTTTTGAATTTTACTGTGAAATGTTTCCTATCAATTAATTTGATTTTAATAGCCTAGCAGACACTGTCCCTTCTTTCTTTCTCTTCAGTCCTTCCTAGGTAAATGATATAGAAATTCTTATTGTGCCTCAGAAGGTTTACTCTTCTTTTGTGTGCAGTACTCAGTGTCTTCACTTCATTGGTGCGATGCTCTTAAAGTTTTCATTCAGGACTTCATCCAACATCTGAGCATGCAGTAAAACATCTGCTTTTAAAAAAACAAAAAACAACAGTGTGACTATTGATGCTTTCTTCAGCCCCAAGTAATAGTAGCAGACTTGCAGAATGTGACACAAGAAGTTATGCATTATGTTAACTTGTCAGCCTGGGCTCATTGGTTAAGAGTCTGTCTAGCCTTGTGACCAATAAAGGTTATATTATGACTTCCTTAAAGCAAGCATTTGTTTGAACATCCATTCAGACCTTGATTGTTATGAAACTTGTAGGAGCTTCGTACCTTGGGATCTTCGTCAGCATGTGACTGACAGCCAGATTGACAGCCTTCATTTTCTTAGGAAATGATAATAATTTCAGCAAATTACTTTATGGGCAGTAGTTTGTTGTGTAATGCTGTCATACCAGTTACACTGAGAATATCAGTTACACTATTTTATATGAATGTCAGCAAAGAACTTTCATGTTTTCTGCCACTGTTCCTTTAAGAAAGAGAAGCTTACATAATAATAATTTTTGGAGCAATTTAAATTCAGCTCTTATCCTCCTAATAATGAAAATCCTTCAGGCAAAAAAGGTTGTAGCAAAAGTTAAGAGATGAGAATTTGATAGCTATTTCTGTGTAGAAAACAGTTTCTTTTTTTCCCCTTTCAAAAAAGAAGAATCTAAATAGAAGCTTGACAGAGCCAAACTTTACTGCAGGATACCTCATGTCAATTCAGTACTTTGTTTCTTCACCCCAAAGTTAGGTCTTGCCTGATGTTTCCTCTTTTCTATCCACAGTAGTTCAAAGCATTCTGGTTTTTATTACATGCTTGCTGCTTCCCAGACTTTTAGGGTGTGGCATATTTTACAACTTGGGAAAAGTTGTCAGAATTCTTTCTTGGTAACTTCTGAGAACAGTATTGGAGGAAAAAAAAATCCCTTTAACTTCATGCAGTAATATTTCTTTAGGTGTTTTTACTAAATCAACATTTTAGGCCAATCAGTGCTGCATGACTTTATATGTTTGTCATTAAAAAAACCACAGAAACAACTGTAGGTGTGAAGTTCTTTAGATAAACAGATAGGTAAAGCAAGGAAATTCAAGTAACTTGTTATTACTTTAAAGAACAAAAAAAAAGCGAAGCATTCAGTTTGGATGAGGTAATGGCTTACTTAAAAGATGTAATGGAAGTTTTCTTACTAATTGGCGTCTCACACTATATCCAGTGCTTTAGAAACAGACCATTCCAATATTGCTGGTAGTTATTTTCCTCTTAAGTTATTTCTGCAACTCTACTGAGCTTTAAAAACGCTTGAGTATGTTTGGATTTTCAGCCATACCATGCTTGTTTTCATGCCTGGATATTTAAAGCAAGCATTGTTTGTAAGTAATACAGACAGAATGAAAAAAAAAAAAACACCAACAAATTTATTTTACATATTTCCGTTTCTGAGAAACAAAAATGTAGCATGGCTTGATAAAGAAAGCAGTATTTGGACATACTGCTTGAAATAATAGTTTGCTCATTAATGGGCACTTGCTGTATTATCAAGTTATGAATCGTGGTATTATGGAAACATTTGGTTTCCTTACATATTGTTTTGATAGATTTATTCAAGACTTCTAATGTAAGGATACATGAAAAGGGTCTTTTTAACAAGTTGTGACTACTTAGCTGTTCTGTTAGTATGAACCTGTAGAAACTATTGCCAAGCCAAGGAGGTGGTAGTAAGTCTCACATTTATACATAAAAAATGTATAAATGTCTCACATTTATACATAAAAAATGTATAAATGATTTTTTATACATCATTTGCAGCATGATGTATAAAAAATCATCATGCTGCAAATATGTTACAGAACAGATAGACTGTTTCATCTTACACAGAGTTGCTGTGAAATCCAACTTACCATAGTCTGTAATAGTTCTTCTGTTTTACAGTATATAGTAGCTATCAGATCTTTCTTCCCATGCTGTTTTTCTTCCACATTGTGGAATTCTTTATTTCATCCGATGAGCTAAATGTCATGCTGGAGCCTGTTTAGAGGAGGGTGAAAAAAGAGATTGCATTTTTCCTCTTCACTGTGTATCGACTAACAGCAAAATTTCAAGGTTGTACCTGTATGTGAATCCTGCCTATGTTATATGTAGCTGCTGAAAAACATTCAACTATAGTCTTGAAAGTGAAAGTCTCCATTAAGTAGTTTCTTTGCTATATTAGCTTATGGCAAGACTCTTACATTCTGTCTCATCTTCTCTAATGGACTGAGAGAACAAAAATAAACAAGTGATTTGGGAAGGTTATGCAGCCGTGGTTATCTTTCTTCTGCTTTCTTTCCATTGTCCTATTTTTTGCCTTTTGCTTCTGAAACATAACTATAGATGTTTCTGACCCTCTACAGTATCTTAAATTTCGTTTTCAAATGATAGCAAGAACTTTGTGCTTTTTTCTAAGTGCAAGTTGTTTTGTTTTTTTTTAATTTAGAATTTATTTTTCCTTTTTTATGAATCAATAAAATGTATGTGAACTCTGATGTGTTCTTTACAAGCAAAGCAAAACCACAGAGCAAGTTAAACGCTCTGCTTCCATCAGGGTGTTAATTGTTACATTCTTCTGGCCTTCCTTCCTTTGACTATTGTTAGTAACGAAACAGTTTTGAATGGGAATGGTTTTATAAAATTTGTTTCATGCCAAAATGTAAAATAGTGTAGTGTATGTTGCTGCTGGGCATGTACAGTAAGCTGAAGCTGTAGAATCAATCTTGCACTTGGAAAAATAGTTTTTGAAGAGAGGCGATTTTTATTTTCTGGAATAGAAATTAAACTCTATGCCACAAATATTTGCAGACATCACAGGTCGGCTACTGAACAGGAAGACATTTCCATTTTAGCTTTGCAACTACTTGGATTGCAAGAAAGCTTCTGTGATTTTTTGCTCTTGTCCCTGGACCTCACAGTGTTCTCATTCTATAGCATTTGGTTTGCTTACAGTGGGTTGAATCTAATTCTTAGTTTCAGATTTTGGAGAGTTGCTTTAGCGTCACCCTCATAAGAGCCCTGATTAAGAAAGCTTTGTTGAGAAAAGGGAGTTAAGTGGTTTACATTTTCTGTAGAATTTTTTTTAAGTGTTAACATTAATGTGTGCTTTCCAGCTCAGCTGCGAAAGTTGCAAGAAGATATTGAGAATCTTCGTGAGGAAAAGGAGAATGAAATCTCAAGCACTCGAAATGAACTAGTCAGTGCTCAAAATGAAATTTTGTCACTTCAACAAGTAGCAGAAAAGGCAGCATCAGAAAGAGATGTCGATATCTCTGCGTTGCAAGGCGAGCTGCGAACAGTGCAAGCAGAACTTGAACGGTGGCGGAAAGATGCCTCAGATTATGAAAAAGAAATTGTCAGTCTGCAAGCCAGTTTTCAGCTCCGATGCCAGCAGTGTGAGGATCAGCATAAGGAAGAGGCTACTCGCTTAAAAGGTACTTATTTGAAAGGATGTCACAGACCAGCACTAACAGCAGCATCCTTCTCAAGCTGTTATTCAAGTCACAATTTTTTTCTCTCTCTCGAGTAATTTTCTTTATCTATGTAGATACATACGTTTATGTATCAAGGCTTGTATACAAAAGCTTTTTGTGTGTGCTTTATTAAATAGTAATTGTCAATTGTGCCTAAATTAGCTTAGATACCCTTTGATGTTGAGAGTCAACCCAGTATAATTCCACTTAGAAAAGGTGTAAAACTTGAGCTGTTTGAGAGATTGATACTGCCACATATTTCCAAGGGGACTTGTCTAATTTCTCTATAATTTAAACACGTAAATAGATACCTTCTGGCCTTCTAATTTTTCTAGCAAAACTCTGGTTAAGACAAATAACTGGATTTTGTGGCTTAATAAACCAGGAATACCATCTCAAAATTTTATCTAGACACATCATCTGGAAACATACCAATATGTTTTCAGTGCCAGCACAAAGCTTAGTTTAGGCTCATTCATTTGCGTTTCACTTTACCTGTGATTCACTTGTGAGGGCTGATTGAAAGATCTTACTGCAGGTCTTAACTTCGGGTCTTGCAGTCTGCTAACAGTTTGAAAGCTCGTGCTGAAACTTTGTATGTGCTACAGAGTAACTTGACACGTGTAAAATACACTTTAAATTCAGAACGAGTTGATCTTTGTGAAGTTGTTAGAGAAGCCTTTTTCTAGTTCAGACTTCAGTCTCTGTTGTTGCATTGCTAAGAAGTGTAACATTGATATTTATGTGTTTTACCAGAGACTGATCAATTTCAAAGATCTCACTTTCACCCCTAAGTTACTTCTTTAAACATTCTGTTGCTTGTGGCACAGACATGGTATCCAGTGATTGTAGTTGCTTGATGTTTTCAAGTCTGGGAACTTAGTTTCTTCAAATACACTTTTCTATCCTCGTTTCTAAAATACTGGAGTAGACTCACAGACTATTTTCTGTTCCTTTCTGCTTTAGAAATAAAGCTTGCATTAAAAAATAAAGGCAAGCAGGAGCTTGTTTAATGGTTTACAAACCTCTTAACAGTAGAAGATGGTGCAATGTTTTATAGGCGCTTGTGAAAGTATTCATGTCACATGATTACAACCAAGTGTATTGGAAATTTATGAGTAATATCAGCTTTTCTTCCATTATTAGCTGTTTGAAGCAGTGATAGAATAATTTTACTAAATTTAATTTTGTTAATTACAGGTGAACTTGAAAAGTTGAAGGCAGAGTGGAGTGCTCTAGAAGCAGAATGTGTTACACTAAAGAAGGAAAATACTTCACTTGCATCTGAACTTCAGCGACAAGAGAAGGAGCTTTCTAGGTAAGAACACAGTGGATTTGTCTAGGAAAGTATTAGAGTAGCTGAAGAAGGAAGTTTTTTGTTTGCTTTGAGGTTTTTTTCTTCTCAAAAAGTGCTAAGTGTCTGATGAATGTGTTGAAATTTTATTTGTGTGACAGTATTGGGCCGAACCCTTGCTATCATGCCAAATTGTTACTCCAGACTGTTTTTTATTTTCTACTTTGCAAATGCTTCTGTATTACTTATCACTGATGTTATACTGTCAGAAGCTAACCTGACTTATTTAATTGCTTTTAGTGACTTGGAAGCATGCGTTGCAGAAGTATTTAGACATAATCCTTCTACTTAAAAGATAAAAAATGACATAAGTTTCCTAGCCTGAAATGTTCTCAGTGTTCAGAGTTGGGAAATGATTCTCAGATAGGATGGGGTTTCACAGAAGCAGAGGCCTATCACATCATAAGTAGCAATCATGGGTGGAGAGTGTTTTATATCATGTTTTGCTTAATAGAAGCATGCACATCTTTTTATCCCAAGTGCCATACTAGGTTTTGGGAGGGATTTTAGAGTGTGAGAGTATTTGAATTTTCTTGTGCTGTTGCTGTTCGATCATATGGTATTGTTAAAGACTACCTAAATCTTCTGCCTGGAAGTAATTTCTCTTATCCCTTCATCTGCCATTACTATGTTGCTGTTCAATTTCAGATACTGGTATTTAATTTGTAAAGTAAATGCAGGACCGCAGCTTTGTTTTATTGAAGATCTGAATTTTACCATCAAGCTTACATAATAGTTTTGGGTTTTTTCTGGCTTCCTCACTGTTGTAAGATCTAATTAAAAAAAAAAAAAAAGATTATTTAGTTTGTTTAATTATAGACACTAACCTGTGTACATCTATTTAAAAGCAAGACTGTGGCCTGCCTTTTGTGTCAGTGCTGTGTAGATGTCTGTAGTTCTATGGTTGCTCTAAGCTGATATTTCCTTATTAACTAAAAATAATGTTTGAAGATTTGGAGGATGGAAAAGGCTTTAAAAAAACCCAACATGTGTTTTGTTTAAAGTTCACAAACATAAGAAATCAATTGGATTTTGTTTTTCAGCTCTCAGAAACAGAGTTTGGCACTAACCAGCAATATAAGTGTTCTTGAACTGTCTCGAAAGGAGCTTGAAAGTGAGATGGGATCTTTGAGAGAAAAGCATCAACGGGATGCAGCTAGTCTAAAAAGTCAACTCAGTGAAGCTGAGAGTCAAGCAAAAGATTTTCAGAAAGAGGTAACATGAAATATTTCTGCTTGGAAATAATGCACTGCTGAACGATTTAGATTTTTAGAAGGAAAGGAAGAATCAGAGATTTCTAGTCATGAAACGTTTCAGTACTCCTATTACAAGTGTTCTTAATGGTAGCTAACAATGTATAAGCTGGAGGTGACATGTCAGAGTGTTTTGGGTAAAATGACTTGAATGTGTTTTGGAAACTTGCTGAAGTTTACTTTCATACATGGCCCTAGTGAAGTTACTTATAAGCTGTTCAGGCAGGTAAACTCTTGCTCAGAGTCTTCCTGAACGTAGTAGTACAGTTTCATTAGCACTTGTGAGTCAAAATTATTTTCTTAGTGATTTTAGTGATTTTTCTTTCTTTGAATTCTAGTGATCTTCCTAGTTAAACTCTCATTTGACAATGGGAATACCCATTCTTTACAAAGACCTTCTGTCAGTTTACCGGATCACTAGGCTTCTGAATATGACTAGCAAGCATGAATGAAAAACTAGCTTTTTGAACATGTATTTTATCTGCCTTACCTCAAAATACTGTATGGAAAAAGGCTACAGTCTCCAAAAATTACTTGTTTTTATGAGTATTTTGAGTGAAGTTTTCCCCAGTCCCTCTTTCTTATTTCTTTCACAGTCCTTTGCTTTGCTTTGTAATTAATTCACCCATGTCCCACTTTCAGAATATGAAAAAGGGTCTTGATAGTCTGTGGTTTTGTAATCAGGTTTATTTGTAAAGGTGCCTGATCTCTTACATTTGTTGTAAATACCAGTACTGAAAGTCATTGATTCTGTCCTTACTAATCCCTTTCATGAGGACTACTAGTCAGCTTGTGATCTATAGGAAAAAACAAATGTGAGTTTAAAAAAGGAGAAGCTGCTTGTAGTGCAGGAACATGACCCATTTACCCAGTATGGCTTGTACTGACCCACTCTGTGGAGGATTATGCCATTATTTTAGGAAGGCTGAATTTTGGGGTTTTTTAATGCCTTACTCTTATATTTGAGTTTGCTCATGCAGTGTGTTGAGTTTTGCTCCTGCTTGCTGTGGGTATTTAAGCTATAGCCTAGATGCAAGACCACTATTTAAAAATAATGGGCTTCTTATTCCCATTTCTTGTCTTTTTATCCAGTACTTTCCAACATGATAACAAGTAATTTTATGGTATGAGAGATAAACTAGGGACTTGCACTTACTTCATATTTCTTATTAGTAATCCTATCCCTTTGAAGTCAGGGACAAAAATCTTCATTTAGAAAAAAATCTAAGCTAAGGTTTTTCTACTCTGCTTTTCAAAAAATAATTTACTGATCCAAGGCAAGTTCATCTGGACAGACAACAGGAAAGCAAACTGTGCACTAAGCAAATGTAAGCATCTGTCGGGTGTCCAGGAGTCTGCAGACTGTTTTCTCTTTGTCTTTAGTATGAAAGAACGCAGACTGTGCTCTCAGAGTTGAAGGCCAAGTATGAGATGGCTGAACAACAAAACCAGTCACTCACAGAAGAGCTCAAACAATGTCAAGAAAACCTGAAGCTGCTACAAGAAAAAGGAAACAACGTAAGTTTGTACCAAATACATGGGGGAGTCAGGTTATGATGCTGGCAGTTCTGCTGATTGAGTGAATGTCAGTGTCCAATAGAAAAGGACAGACTTTAACAAACAAACAAAGACAAAAACAACCATGAAAGGCTGTGGTACTACGTGTGTAAATTTGTGCATCTTTAACTTGTTACTATTATGCATGCAAATTAAATTTACAGTTGTGTGACAGTTTTAAATGTGGCCTGAGATATCTGCTGTCCTGAAAACTTCCGTCTTAAATACTAATGAGCCAGAGCTATGTAAAACTATTTAATATCAGAAAATTATACATGTAAATTTGAGAAACCTTTATCCAAATGAGTTAAGCAATCCTTTTTAAGATGCTTTTCTTTTATAAGCATTTGTTACAATGGATGCTCCATTATTACTCTGGCTCATGCTTCTTAACAGTGATTTTCTCTGATCAGCTCATGCTTTGAACAATGCAATTGAACTGTTCTTTCTATTTTCATTCACTAATGAAAATACATTCTTTTCTGTTGCAATGAATTTAAAAGGTTGTATTGTTAGAATTGAGTTTACAGCTATTGACAGCTTTTTTTTTTTTTTTATGCTCAAGATTTCTGAAATCCTCCAAATGTTATGAGGTGGCAGTAGACTCATCTTAGATCCCTTACTACCCTGGGATGACAGGCTTTACTGTCTTCCTGTACTGCCTCTATGATCAGTGCAGGGTGAGCAACTCCTGTAGTGTGGACAGTACAAAGCAGGAGAATAATGGATGCTTTATAATGGCCTTTTAGAAGAAAATTCTGACTGCCGAGAAAGTTCTACAGGTGCCATTCTTTGAAATTGGCTGTATGCTAGATGCCCAAAGTTTGTATGAATAGCCAACTGCTGAATGTAATCCTTGAACCTGTCAAAGATATAAAGAATTTAAAAGCCCTTTTCACTTTTTTTTCAGCCATATTTTCATGAATATCATGTTCTAATCCTGTTGAAACATGCTGCCTGTTTAGAATTCTTCTGCAATGCTCAGATAATACTGAGTCAAAGTAGTCAGAAACAACATTGTAAGAGAAGAGATGATGCTAAATAAATTATTGTCAATGTGAAATTTTCTTCTTTGTTAAAAACATTAACCTAAGACTTAAAATGATCAATAAAAAAAAAGAGGATAGTGGAGGGAAGAGCTACTTTGAAGAGAATTGCTGCTCTTGAAAGTGGATAAGCTTGCAAGCTAAGGGGAACTTTAGGAACAGTTTGAGGTGAGTATTTGAATAAATTGAGGAATCATAGCAGCTGCCACAATCTGCTTCCAGAAAGTTAGTTATGGCAGTTGAAACCTGGGGGTCAGGAGCATTGAACCTTATAAGGACTTTCAGGACAAGCTTGCTGTTCAAGCAAGGATTAGTCACAATCAGTAATGTAAAAGGCATCTATCTTGGGCTATTTGAAGCATCGTGGATGCTGGGCTGAGTTCCAAGGTCAAATTTTTCAAGTACCACTGTCCTCTTATGCTGGAATGATAAAATGTTACTTCATTTCTGAGGACAGTGGCCTGTAGAGCCATGGAAGTCACTGTGGGATTTGTTCCTTTCTGTGACTTGTCTGTATCTGAGTTTGTATCCAGATTCTGGTATGAGATGCACATTGTTCATGAAGCACCTTGTTATATGCTCCTCAACAACAAGGAGATTTGTTATATATTGTTTGAGGGTGAGAATTTCTTTGGAGGTAATTGAACATAATGTGGTGGAAGTGTATCATCTCTTTTACTTGTCAAGATGCAACAGCCATGAATGCATTTAACTTAAGCAGAAAAAAAAAAACAAACCAACCATAAAATTTTTCAGTGTACTAACAACTGTTAGAGAAGATAAGGCTTCTATACTCCATTTGGGATATGATTTAAACATTAAGTTTTTTATACTTAAGTTTTACTTTAAAAAATTACAGTGTGTCCTGGAACGCTTAGCAGTGTGGTGCACTACTTGTGCTTGCATGCTTGTAGTCACTGATTATTTCCTGATGCACTTCATATGACAGATTTATTTTTGTGAATGGTTTGAGAACCTTAGCTGCTCCGGTTGACTTCTGGCATGTTTTTGAACACTGCTGTGATTATTTCTCCAACATGCTTTCTGTGCGAAGGTGGCACTCTGGTTTGTGGCACCAATGACACAAAAATAATCTTGCATGAAAATTACTTCAATCATTACACATAATTTTTCTATTAAATATTTGCCTCAATTAAAAAAAAATGATCGGAATGGGAAAAACTAGAGTTCTTTCTAAGATTCCTGTGTTTTGAACCATATTGGAGGTTCTGTGATTGACTTCTGCAAATTGGTTAACAGGATGAGATTTTTACTTATGAATCACAATCTTTTAGAAAGTCTTCAAATATTTATTTATTTGACTGGACAAAATCAAGGTGGCTTCTGCACAACAAAATTCAAGTATTTAGCATGGTTTGAACTTAACCTCTGTGTGTCTTTGTGTGTGCACAAATATATAGGCTACAATACAGAGGAAGAAATTACCTTCTGAGGACAGCTGAAAAAGAACTTCAGTCCATTTTTGCTTTTCATTTATCATACTAGGGATAGAGGCTGTCCATGCAGAATATCAAGCAGTTTACAGTTAATTGAATATAGCTGGGAAAATGTGTAGAGGGTTCTAAGCTGAAGGAGCCTGCATGCTGGCCAACTGGTAGCTTGGCCTAGCTGCAGCCTTTGATAGGCTTTCAGAATTGCATTTAGTCATGGTTCTGCAGACCCGCTGGAGATGCTGATCTTTGTGGTATCTCAAGTGTACTTCTCAGCTTTATAGTGCCTTAGTGCTGATTGTACAGTCATCTTATAATCTCAGAAATGTCTGAACTGCTGGGTTTGCCTGTGGACATAGTTGAAATTGATTCCCTAAAAGAGGAAAAGGATTGCTTTTCCTGGTGGCTGGTGATGGAGAGTGGGAAAGGCTAAGTAGTAAGATACAGATGAAAAATTCAGTATCTGGTGTGAATCTTGGTACCTTAAGAAATCCAGATGAGATTTTCTATTATGTAAGGGGAAAAAAAATAAAAAAATAAAGACAACTATAAAACTAAATTCATGCAAATCAGTTCAATATTTTTGTTTGTAAGCACTAAATTCCAAGTTGAGACAAGAGATTTCTTAGAACATTTTGTGCTTACTTCCCTTCATTTTTAAACATCCCTGTTCATTTGAGTAGAACGGTGTACTAACTTTGTATACCACATGAGATAATACTGCGTTGTGTTAGATGTCTTTAATACATTTCAATTAAAACAAACCTCACTGACTTATTTTCCCCTCTCTAAATCATCATTACCTGATTGATTTATAGCACAAAGTGATTTTTAATATCCCTTCCCTTCTTTAGCCTTCCATATTACAACCCGTCCCAGCCGTATTCATCGGCCTAATCCTGGCTTTCCTGTATTGGTGTTACGGCCCATTGTGGTAGCGAAAGGTACAAGCACTACTGTTCAGTCAATGTATGTTTGTCCCTCTCACCTGTTTGTGCCATTTCTGTATAAAATAGTGCATGGTGAAATGCTCACAGGTATCTCTTCACCTGAAGCAAACCCTTCATTTAATACGCCATTCTGTTAATACTGATGAGGTGAGCAATCAACTAATCATTTAACATCTGTGTGATTTCCTTAATCCTAACAATGGCTGTCGTTCTAACTGGTCCTGAATGTGCCCCATCTAACTTGGTTTCAGTTTGTCTTGAGCCAATGGGCTACCTTTTGCACAATGCTGTGATGCTAGGGCTTGTAAGAGAACGTAATTGCTTGATTAACTATGAAGAATGAAGAGTTTGCCTCTAAATAATAACAAAAATCAACAAACTCGGTTCCTATTTATGGACTAAGAAACTTCCTCTCTGGCTCTAAACTTTAATTTTTCTTACTGTTACTATGAAGAAGATGGAAAAAACAAGACAAGATGAGGAATAGGTGGTTGGTTTGTATTCTGAACTCTCAGCTTGCATTTTCTCTAACGTCTCTCAGTGTGTCCTCCTAAAACGCTGTTGTTGTCATGGAATGTTGGGACAGTCCATTAGGATCTGCTACAAACTGACTTCATAGATCTGGATTTAAACATTGAAAAGCTAAGTTAAAGATATCAGTACTGCCTAAATCTGTGTATAGCAATTACTTGGCACAAGTGATGTTTTAAACATCTTAAGCCCTCACATCTAATAGCAGATTTCTTTGAGGTGCATAGAGTAATGAAGCTGGAAATACAGCACTGCCAAAAGTTCTCCTGATGATCCTCAGCCGTGAAGAGTTATGGAATGCCCTTTCCTAGAGAACCACTGTTTACTGTGATGCTCTATGTCAGGACTAGCCTGCAGTAGGGCTCATGGGTAATGTTTTAGTGATGCCTATCAACAGGTACTCAAGACTTTCAGGAACCACGGGGTGAACTGGTTAGTATGAATTAGAACAAATGTGATATTGATTTCTTTTTTCTCTCCACACAGAGACAATGGCCTTGGATGCCTGTGATGGCAGCTTTGGTTGCTGTAACAGCCGTGGTGCTGTACCCAGGCCTAACCAGAGCTTCTCCATGAGAACTGTTGTTGAATCCATACACCGTCCTCCCTTTAGAAGCTGGCAACATTCATATACTGAGGGAAAACAGATTAATTCTCTTCCTTTTTACCTCTTAATACAGCACAGCTCTGCGTGAGAACAGCAGTAGGGTCATTTGCTTTAAACTGTATAAAATGTATCTGTCTATAAAGAGGGAATAAAATTGTGATTCATCGTACTGTGAGCAATATTTTTGCTTACAATTTCATGGAAGTTTTAAATTAGTACGTTGGGATTCTGAATACTATAATGGTGGCCTGAAGTAGGCTTCTTGGTACCAAATTATTTATAATGGCTAGGGTTGTGGACACATACTTTAGAGTCTGATTGCCAGATTTAAAAGGAAAACACATTTCTGATTGGACACCCAAGCCAAGTAACCTTGCAGATACTTGGAAAACATGGAAAACAGATGCAGTTTGCTCAGTGCCTTTCAGTACACTTTTTTTTTTTTTAAATTGTATATCATTTTACTTGCTGTTAGTCACTGAGCTGTTGGGAACAAGACTTAAGAGAACTTATCACGCCTTTTGAAGGAAGCATATTTGTCTTTGATAAGGGTTGCTTTATTAATGATTTTTGGGAATAAACACAATTCATATCCAGCCTTAAAGAGATAGAGGTATTGGTGGTAAAGACCAGCCTAAGGTATTTAGTGTGCGTGTGTGTGAGTGTAAGCATGTGTGTGTTCTTGAGTGAACCAAGGTATTTCTGGGAGCAAGTACTGGGTCATTTGATGGACATAGTGCAGTGATTCAACTTACTTTAACTTTAGTTTGAATGTAATTTATTAAATTTCATATATTTAAAGAGACACATTCTTTAAAAGTATGGATACTTTCTCACATATCACATGTATCAATCTATTTTTTCAGTCATTTGATACTTCCTGACTTGAGCTGGAGAAGCTCTTTAGATAAGCTTTTGTCGACGTAACTTTGTTAAGAGAACTGCTACAGTACCTCTGTGATTGAAGAGTCCAAGATTCATAAAATACTACAAAATTGGAGTCATACACCTGATGGACATTTTGTCAGGTGATGGTTTCAATTTGGTAGTAACATTTTGTGCATCCACATCACGTGGCTGTATGACGCAGTGGTCCCCATTGCAAAGTTTATTTTCCTCATCTGAGTACTATTAACTTGCTGTTTGCTGACTTTTGGTGGGAATCACTGTAGTTAGTGCTGAATTAAATGTAGACTGTAATTGTCTTGTTCAGCTCAACAGTTCTGCCCAAAAAAAGTTTATTGAAGACTTAATATGCTAAAGAATGGTCAAGTAAAATGGCTCTGCTAAAGGAAACTTCAAAATAGAGAGGTGGTCTCAATTAAATTGGCTTTAAAGAATGTTATGGCAATCGACAGTTTAAATATTTAAATAGAAATTTAGCATATAATTTTCTTTGTGAGGTTCTAAGGGTCGTTGTCCTTTAAAGGTTCTATCTTAAGTTACATGGGATTTGCTAATGGGAGGATAATTAGTTGGAAAAAATAGTTCACAAGTGACTTATAGAAAATAAACATTGTCATTAAGTTCGTTCATTTCATCCTTTTTCAGTTGCAGGAAGCCATCCAACCACAGAACACTCGTATGCCAGTGGTACTTAGTACCTCTTGTATATAGGTTATTGCAAATATTGTTCTGAAATGCTTAACTTCAGAATTACATTTTTTAAAGTAAATAATTGTTTTAAATCTATTTTGTAAAGATATAAAAAATACAATAGAATTTCTGGAGTACAGATTAAACTATTTGCACTAACACACGTGATGTGCATGATTTAATAAAATAACTTTACTCTCCCTATGCATGTTTGAGTTGAATGTCATTTGAAAATAAGATTCATGCTAAGTTTTTTTTGCGCTAGATATTGCCACAGTTACTAGTCACAGTGTCTGCAGCATGTTCAGTAATAGCAAAAGACTTTTTTTTACCTTATATTTCACATTTGCACTGGTTTTAAGTTTTTGTTTAGCTGATCTCTCTCCTGTCAGTATATTTCAGAAAGGAGGAGAGAGAGCAATGGAAGGCTTGGGAGCCTTGGTAAAATTGCCATGGGGGGGAGGGGGGAAAGTAAGTGTTGACAATTGAAGGGTGGATTGTGCCTGTGGCAGGGGTTGTGAGATTGGAGGAGCAGTGGCTGCAAATAGGGTTCAGTAGTAGAAAGCCTTTCTAGGGGAAGGGAGCCTCATGCTGCTGCTTCTGCAGCATCCTGAAACTCCCTATTCACTCCTCATTCAGATACTATTTCTGTTCCAGTGGATTCTGTGTCTTCCTCCGTGCTGGTAGCATGTAGACATGGTGTGAGGAGGTGGGGTGGAGCCTGGTGGAGCAGCAGTCCCACCTGACTGGCAGCAGGGAAGGTGCCAGGATCCCTGGGACAACCTCAGGGCAGGCCTGCACTGCCAGTCGGTGTCTCATACTGAGCAATGCTGCCTGTGACATAAGTTTCCTCTTGTATTAAGGACAAATGTTGTATGTTCAGAAATCTTTAGAGCATTAGACAGATGAGATTTGAGACCCCACATGGTTGCACTAAAGGAAAAAGATTTCTAATGTAATGATGTGCATGTGTGCATAGTTACATTGCATACACAGGTGCATAGTACACATTGCATGGGGGTTGTGCTTATAAGTATACCTGTGGTTCCCTAATACAGTGCTCTTCCCAGGAGTTCTTGATATTTGCATGTTCAAAATTACCAGGAATGAGCTGAAATGCACACTTCACTCTCTTGTTGTGAGAATCCCTGGAGGAGGATAGGTAACTGGGGAGCTGCTGTTCTTGAGTGCTTTGATACTAAAGCAGCGAGTGGGGAGTTATTTCACAAATACTCTATGCATAAACATTTTTTTGGTTGCATTTGTTTATGATAAATGTGTTCTTTTATATTCAGATTTGGGTCATTTTTAGTTGTGAGGCTTGATTAGCAAAGCCCTGGAGTCAGTGTAACAAGAGCAGCTTTTCACAAATATCCAAGGCACTTATTTTACAAGTGCTCTAAGCTTTCACCGAAGTCTGAGGTTTTAAAAATGTTTCTCATACTTGAAAAATTGGTCTGAATCAATTGCTAGTTCAGTTTGGAAGTTTCAATATCATAAAATATCTGAACATTTACTCAGTTTTCTCCTGGTACCCTGAAAAAATCAAGAAGAGTTCTGCTGAATTGGCGACTACAACAGGAGGACTCTTAATTAAAAATATAAATATACAATATATAAAAAAATACAGTGTAGCTTACCTGATCCTTGTAGCTGAATTAAATGCCTTCTTCCAGAGTCTTGGCCTGTTCCTTCTTACAGAATCTCTGGATTTTTTTGGTGCTAACTGGAGGATTGTGAGCCTGCACAACATATTGCAATGTTTTCTTGTAAAAAATTTTAGTGAGGCTTAGTATCTTGGACTGGTGGCAGGAGCAAAGTAATCAGTCACCTCTGTCTGTATTTTTTTGGGGTATATTCCCAAGCTATTTTTCTAATCAAGCCTTCTGAAGTATGTTACCTGTTCAGATTATCGACATGCTTTGCATTTTGAATGTCTTCTGCCTTAATGTGTAGGGTTCTACCACTTGCAAGAATCATTTCTTCAACTTGAATCTTTTTCCATGGCAAATCCACTGCCAAGATTCATTCCACCAGCAGCATCTGAGTGCTTTAAAACACCAGGTCACCGCAACGGCTTTTGGGAAGCCACTATAGTTTGCACTAACTCTGCAGCTGGGGCTGGCTGGTTTCCACCAGGGGCCTTTTTTCTTTCTGTCTTTTCATCCACCATTAGTATTTCATTAGCAACTGTCTCAAGATTTTAAGTCTCCATTAATTTAGCAATTGATCATGTGAAAGAATTAGAAGCCATATGGTCTGTCTCACACTTGTGTACCTCTGGATCTGTTTGAAGGGTTATTGCTTCCAGAACAGCTGCATTGAATTCCCCCAGTCCAGCTGATTTACTCATCCTGGTGCCTACTTGCATGTGCTTCTGGACATAGAATTTTTTCCTTTCTCCTATGACAGGGATTTTGCTGCAATATGGATCTCCCTGTTCTTCCTGCCTTCCTGGGTACCTAGTTTGTGCCAACTTACTCATATTAGTGAGCAAGGGTTTGTCCACAGAGCCAAGCTCTTCTGCTTAGAGGGAGGTTTGCACCAGCTTCTGCTTTAAAAGCAGTGGGTGCTGTAGTATTTGACTACAGGCTTCCAGGAGTGGAAGGCAAATCAGCAACTAAACAAAAATTTCAGTGGTAAGGGCCATTAAAGGCTCAGATCCACATTCATTGGTAAAGACAGAGGTCATTCCTATCTGATTGCTTTTCTGGATATCACAGTCAAAATGTCACCAACTGATGTCAGAAAAAAATAAAATGTATTCTTGCTTTAAGAATTTCAGAAGAAGAGTTGATCACCTCTGTTTGTAAGTTACTTGAGCAACTGCTGTTCTCTCAAAAGAACCCAACAAAATGAACCTCCAACCCTGTGTTCAAGTTTGTCTTGCTGTGGCTCCCAAGCATTGGATTGCAATATCTCTCTCCTGGAGCACATTCTGCCACTGCAATTGTTGTCCTGATCCAGGGATTTGACATACTATGACAAAGACCTTCCAATCTGACTTGATGGGAATAAGCTGAACATCTTAATTTTTTTTCTTCATCTCTCTACTTTTGATTGTCAGCTTTTCCTTTTTTTTTCTTTTTTTTGCCAGAGCAGAACATGTCCTTACAATAACTACCTTACTAACAGTATATAAATGGATAATAAGCTTTATATATCCTGCTCTGCTATTCCTGTTTGACTGTCTACCAAAACCTTTTTTGGGATTTCACTGACTTCCAGCTTCTGGGTTTTCATCTTGTAAATCAAATCTCTGCATTCCTTGCATCATCCCAGCTGTGTAGTATCTGATTTTGCAGTATTGTTGGGTCAAAACCGCTGCAGGCAATCAGTCTAAGGCACTTCATCAACGGGGTTGGCTTTTTTCCCTTTCAGATTTTAACAGGAATGACTGCTGAAGCTTCTCTAGTTTATTTATCATACACTGTTGAGTGGTAGTGAGCTGGAAGCAGATCCCTGCAGGACAGTAGGTCAAACATTCATAATTTTTTTTTTTTTTTTTAATCTGGATTATTAGTTACAATGGTAGTAGTGTAGTGATCACTTTCACTGGAATGTCAAATGATTTTACAGAAGTTGTGACTTA